>PVIW01003562.1:50351-136766 GCA_004026585.1 Noctilio leporinus
AAGGGTACAAGTTCCTTCTTTCTTTCTGCTATATAGAATTCCATTGTGTAAATGTACCAAAGTTTTTTGATCCAATCATCCACTGATGGGCACTTGGGCTGTTTCCAGCACTTGGCTATTGTAAATAGTGCTGCTATGAACATAGGTGTGCATAGGTTCTTATGAATTGGTGTTTCAGGATTCTTTGGGTATAGTCCAAGTAGTGGAATCACTGGATCAAAAGGCAGTTCCATTTTCAGTTTTTTAAGGAAACCCCATACTGTTTTCCACAGTGGCTGCACCAGCCTGCATTCCCACCAACAGTGTATGAGGGTTCTCTTTGCCCCGCTAGGATGCCATGTTTTACAAGGGTTTCCCCCAATTCTCAAACCACTTTAGAGAGAAACTGTTATTATACAAGTGCTGTGTTATATGGGGGTTACCTGTATTATGCTTTATCATTTCAAGAAAGGTAAAAATGTAACTGAAATGTAAAAATAGAACATGTCAAAAGTTGTTTGTGAACTTTCATGCTAGAGATTTCTCACTGGATGATGCTTCATGGTTGGGTAGACCAGTTGAAGTTGATAGCAATCAAATCAAGGAATTAATTGAGAAAAATCAATGTTATACCATGCAGGAGAAAGCAGGCATACTCAGAATATCCAAATCAATAAAATTATTGGTGAAAATAAAAATGTGTCTTTATGTTATGAAAAAAGAAACAGATTTTTTTGGCAAACCAATACCATGCCATTCTGTTGGACAATTCCAATTTTACCTTGCAGACTACCACAAATTTTAATCTGGCCACTCTGCTCCTGAACTCAAAGGGAGACTCAGCCCTAAAGCATAACTGCTTGGAAATAATTAACCAAGTCTATTCTAGGAGGCCAGATTTACTGGGCCAGCCACTGGCATCACCAGGCTGGGAGCTATATACAGATGGGACAGCTTCATGGAAAACAACCAATGATGAGTGAGATACACAGTAATCATCATAGACAAGGTAAAAAAATCCCAAGTACTTGTACTGAGAGCCTCAGCACAAAATGATGAGTTGATAGCCCTCCCAAGAGCCTTAGTACTGTCCCAGGGAAATGTTAACATTTACATAGAATCCAAATATGCCTTCATGTTATTCCACGCCCATGAGCATATGGAAGGAGAGAGACCTCTTAATCTTGGGGAACAAGTATACCAAACATGCAGAAGAGACTTTGCAATTTCTAGAGGCAATGAATCTACCAAACCAGGTTGCTATAATGCACTGCCCAGGACATCAAATGGGGCTGTTCCCAAACAAGTCATAGAAACAAACCAAACTGCTGATAAAGTGGCAAGACAAGCAGCAGGAGGGCTGCTACACCTAGGGGTTTTGATCTCTTGCTTGAACTTGTCAAAATTTAAACCTGACTATGCAGAGCAAGATGAGAAATGGCACCCTGAATAGGGATTCAGTAATACTAATCCCAATTCCATATGAGAGATCAACACCCATGGTACAATCTTACTCCATGAGGCTCTACTGTATCCCATCCTCAAACACCTACATGAACAGACCCATCATGAGCAGGTTGTTTGATGGATCTCATTAGGCCACACTTGAAGGGCTCTCATTTGCGAAGGACTATTCAGAGGATCATCCAAGCCTGTCCCATATGTGCCAGAAACAATCCTAATACAGAACGTGCCCCAGGAGAAAAGGTAGTACAATATGAAGGATTATGCCCATTTGAGGACTGGAAATTAAATTTCACACAAATACCTAAAACTGGAGGAAATTTCTATTTTAATTAGTTTTTGTGAATATTTTTTCTGGATGGGTAGAGATATACCCCTCTAGGACTGAGAGGGTGATTGAGGTAGCAAAACTTATACTTAAATAACTCCTAGATTTGGACTTCCTCAAGGCATTCAGAGTGACAATAGGCCATTGTTCACTTTGGCGATCTCCTAGGAGGTTAGACAGGCACTGCAAATACAATGGAAATTATATGCATCTTGGAGACCTCCATCTATGGAAAAGACTGAGAAAATGAACTCTTTAATAAAGAATACCCTGGCAAAAAATATGCCAGAAAATACATTTGAAATGGGATCAAACACTTCCTATTGCTTTACTGTGGATTGGGGTATCACCCAGAAGTAGGCTTAAGTTAAGCCCTTTTAAACCTTTTAAAATAGTCTATGGGAGACCCTTCCAAATCTCAGTTATGGAAACAGCCCCCCCAAGATTTGGAACACAAGTCAAAAATTAAGGAATATGTGCAACATTTAGGGCAAACATGATCAATCATGTACGAGCTTGCTCATTGCAGGTCTGCCAACCCATTTGATGAACTCTTACACTTGTTCCTGCCAGGAGGCTGTCTTATTGAAGACCTAGAAGACTCAAGGCCCTGCACAGCAGCTGGCTGAGCCATGGACTTGTTCCTGTGATGTCCTGCTGGCAATGTACTCTTACCTAGAGCTCACAGGAACCAAGCCCTGGGTCCACCATGCACAGATAAAATGGGTACCACCTGAGGAGAACTGGAGCCCTGCTGCTGTGGTTGATACTGAAAAGATCAGCTGGACCTATACTCCAGAAGGAGATTTGAAATTTTTCTTTTGGAGGAAGATAGCAAGCCCTGATATAAAGTGATAACATTCCTTTTACTTTATTTATATGTTTGCAGGTTTGGGGGCTTTTGGCTGCTAGATGCAGAGTTAGAGTGTGGTCCTTTCCATCATTAACAAGGACAAGAATTGAAAGTGAGGTTTGGTTATTCCTAAGGAAAAAGGTCTGTGAAAGTTGTAAGTTGTATAGGAGCCTGAAGAAAATTGTGGAGGCTGTAAAGAGTATGTACGTTTTAAACCTGAAATAAAGGAAACCTCAGCTCTTGGGTATAATTATTCTTTGCTTGCTTTGGTCTTTGCTTGCTTTATGATCTTGTGAGGATTTTATTTGATCTTGCTGTTTTGTATATAATGGAAATCCCCTGTCTCTACCATCAGTGCTTTATGTCATTGGTTCTGGTGAGTTTTGCTTAAGTAAGAGGTCATGCTTATGCCTTTGGGACCTAAAAAGGTTGGTGAGTGCTGGTTAGAACCTGGCTGGAGTGAGAGAATACCTTTTAAATTACGGCTTTGTGCCATTGGTGCTGGTTAGAGACCAGCTGGGGTCAGAGGTCATGTCTCTATCAGGAGACCAGCAGACACACTGGCTGGTGAGAGAATGTCTCTGCCACTGGGGCTTCATGCCACTTGGATCTCAGAGAGGTCATCTGCGTGATCAGTTAGTGTGACCAGTTGGTGTGAGACAAGTTTCTAACACTAGCTCCAGTCCAGTTCTCCTCTTTTCTCTGAAACTCTGTCTTTGCTTGGAATTGTTTTATTTCTGTTTGAAAAGAAATTAAAGTTTCTAAAGGTTAAAACTCCATATTAAGTTGGAAAGTAAAGTAATGAAAAACATAAGGTATGGAACTGCAATTTTAGTGGACATTGGAAGGACAGGGATTTTTCTCTTTGCTTTGTATTTTTTAAAGCAATTTTTTTTTAAGATTTTTTTATTTCATTATTTTTAGAAAGAGGGGAAGGGAGAGAGGCAGAGAGGGAGAGAAACATCAATGTATGGTTGCATTTCACCTGCCTCCAGCCACAGACCTGACTGGAGACCTGGTTTGCAACCTGGTTATGTGCCCTGGCTGGGGAATCGAACCTGCGACCTTTGGGTTCGCAGGCCGGCACCTTAACCACTGTGCTACCAGCCAGGGCTAAAGCAATTCTTTTTAAAAAGATTTTATTTATTAATTTTAGAGAAAGGAGAAGGGAGAGAGGTAGAGAGGGCAAGAGAGATCAATGTATGGTTGCCTTTCACCTGCCTCCAGATACAGAGCTGGCTGGAGACCTGGCTTGCAAACTGGTTATGTGCCCTGGCTGGGAATTGAACCAGTGACCTTTGGGTCCAGGTTGGTGCTTTATCCACTGTACCACCAGCCAGGGCCTGCTTTGTATTTTTTTTTTTTTAATCTCTCCCTGATCCCTCCAGATTTTAGCATTCATAATGAGTGAGTGATGCATACAGTTTCATTGCATAAAACTAATGAGGCCAGTTTCCAATAGTGGTTTTAATAACCTAGACTTTGACTGGAATGTCATGTCTGAAAGGGACATGCCTAGGTTCTGGCTGTTACCAGAAAGCCTTGAGGAATGGAGGTTGATTTTTGAAGGTAATCAAAACTGGAGAGGTGGCCTGGTACCTTGTTCGGTTGTATGGTGTTGGGGTCCACCTGAGAAAACACCAAAATTTGAAGTCCCATGCAGACCAGGCTAAGTCTGTAAGATCTGACTGGAAAACCAGGAAGGCTGGCTACATACATGTTTCCATGTTATAGCCAGTGGACCCTGGGGTTGGAATTGGGCCATGAGAAAATATTTTAGCCAGCATGAAGCACAGCCTGTTCTCTTTTCTGGCCTAATCTTTTGTTGTATCAACAGTAGAAAGTTTTAAAATTTGAATGTATATCCTGAGCTGAGTGAGATCTCCATGCCCCTTCACTTGCTTTTTCTGTTTCCTTGTAATTAGCATTGTTTAGCATTGATTGACAAGCTACATGCCTTCAAGTTTATTGCTTTTAATAAAAGACCTTTGGAAACATTGAATAGGGCTTTTGGCCTTGAGCCATTAGCTAGCCTTTACTCCCCTAGCACAGGCTGCGTGGGAAGGTTCACTTCATCCGCAGCACCCAGGGGATCTCTGCGAATCAGGGGTACAGTATGAATCATGAAAGTCTTTCCAAGGAGGGAACAAAGCTTGCTCTCCTGAAATATGTCAAGGAGGAACCTTAAGAGATAGTGGGAACCTCAAGGACTTGAAGAATACAGGTACTGCAGGCAAGGCCATATGACAAGGTGCAGGGCTTGGATTCTGTGCTGTGCAGTGTGGACTGAGTCAATTTAAAGGTTCCTTGTGTAAGTTCTAGCAAGGCAGATTTGAAGTCTATTTGATCAATTGCTGCTCTTGTGTTTGTGCAAAAAATGAAAATATTGAAAACTGGTAGTCTTTTTAAATGACAATGAAGGTGATCTTGGGGAGAAGAATTGGGTTTTAAGGCAAATGACAATGCTTAGTTGCAAATACTGGGCCCTAGTGCAGCTGACTATCCTCAGTTTATTTTCACATAAGGATTAATCTGGTTTACTCAACACCTGATGACATCACTAGAGATGTCCAATTTACGAACATGAAAAGATTCATCAAATTGCCACTGATTGATATTATTCCAGCAAAGGTCTTAGAACTGATGCCTTCTCAAACGACAGTCTTGTAGACTCAGAGACTGGTTTGTGATTTATTATGTGAATTAACCTGTGTGCTCTTCCTTCTATTTTCATTGGATACATGCCTATGATCTCATTACCTGGATTATAGTTTACACAGTATAGATCTCTGAGGAATCCCATCTGCATTATTGCCTCCTGAAACTCAACAGTTTGGCTGGACTAGAAGGTTATGTTGATGAAGTTTGTGGTGGTCTATCAGCTTTTCTTAAAACTGGTTTCCTTTCAGCCTTAATGAATGTTAAAGTGTGGAATCTTAGAATATTCCCCTCACCCTGATTTAAGCTAAATGCAGTGGGCAATAGAGTTTTAGATAGATGAAACATGCCTTGTACACCTTCTTCCAAGGAAGCCACCCTTTCTTAATTTGGGACATTGTGAAATTAGTCCTCATCTTTGTTATTTAATTGTGGTTATGTCTTCTAACCTTCTTGCCAAATTTGTCACATCCAGAATACAATAAGGTTGCTGACCTATCCAGCAATGCTACCCTTTGGATATTGAACATGCCACTTTCCAGGGATAACCAACTGACCTGGACTTTGCAAGATCTTTTCCCCTTGCAAGAAGGCTTTCCTCCACTCCCAGTCCCTCTTTTGTTAGGAACCTCTAGACAAGGGGATAGATCAGGCTACATCCCTTGGCTCACAGTAAATAGTTAAAGGAGAACAAGATTTTTATTTGTTTGCCATTGTAGGATGACATGTGTCAAGAGTGTTAAAGGCAGGTTTTGTAACAGGAGGACATTCCCCAGAAATGGGGGAAGAACTGGAAAGAACCAAAGACTGCACATGTGTGCAGTAGGACCCCCACTGGCTGGTTTCAGTAACACTCTGATACCTCACTGGGTTCTCTCATCATTGCTTAGTAATTCTTATGTAAACTCCAATTTCAATTACAGTATAGGTGTTTCCTTACTGGACTGAGACTGATATACACCTCTGTCTTTCTCCCCTCCCTCTCTTTCTCTGTCTTTCTCTTTCTCTCTCTCACACACAGACATGATTGCATACTCTCTCTCTCTCACACACATATTCTCTTACATTGTTCACACTTCCCCCACACCCATTCTTTTGCTCACTTAGTGCAGGCAGACTGAACCCTGCCAGACCCTGACTATGGGTTCACCTTTGTCAGCTCTCCATGGTCCTGGCCAGCCTCAGCTGTTAGGGGCTACATACAGCTCACCTGGGGTTCCTTCAACCTCCTTGCCTCCTTCTGTGGTAGATGTGCTGCCATCTGACCATGCAAGCACTTCCTTGCCAGATTCCCTTGGTATCTCATCCCACCTCTGGGGCTACCCTCCAGGCTGTTCTGACATTGGTGAGTCACACTCACTATGGTCACCCTGCCATGGAAACTTGTGGAGCTCCAGGCAACTAAAAATGACAATGTAAAAGTCAAATTTGGGGTTGTAAGAAAAAGATATTGTGAAATAGTATGCTCCAAGAAGTGTGTGTGGTCAGCAACAGCACATGCATATATGTGTAGTGCAGCCTTTCCTGTAGATCCACCCACCAGGCAGCCCATTCCCACCCTTGTTGAATGCCAGATGCTACAGATGATAGTTTTATTAAGGTCCAGCAGAGTCTCTTTAACAGACTATTTCCTAATGCTATCATCTTTGTTAGCTAGGACAAGGGTCTCAAGGTCTAATAGGTTCTTACTGAATATTACTCTTGCTAAATGTTAAAATGTAACACAGCATTTTATAGATACAGCTGTAAACTGGATCAGCCTGATAGGAATCCTATGTAAATTTAGCCAACTTCAAAGAATAAATCAACATGTAATTAACTAAATAGTATATATAAGAAATTGGCCTGTGAGCCCAAGGGTTGCTGGTTCTATTCCCAGTCAGAGCACATAATTAGGTTGCAAGCCAGGTCTCCAGCCAGGTCTTCCCCTGGAGGCAGGTACAAGGCAATCATACATGGATGTTTCTTTCCCCCTTTTCCTCCCTCCTTGCCCTTCTCTCTAAATATAATGAACAAAATCTTTAAAAAAGAGAAAGAAATGGCTAAGCCTCCTTTCAGGGAGACAGAACTTGGGTGAAAATCAAGTCTCCTTCACTAGATGCAAATAAATAATATCACTTAACAACAACCACATGTCGACACGCCAATTAGCGAACCCCCTGAGTTCAATAAACCTTAGCTTGGAATACAAACATATCATGGGCTCCTCCACAGGGTGACTCTTCCCCCTGAAAGCCAGTTGTGCCTGTGTTTGTGTGGTGGGGGTCCCTCCAGCCTCAACCCAGGGCCCAGACACCAGTATTTGGCACCATCAGCCCCTCAGAATTTGGCCTATTCACCTAGGACCCCTCCTCCCCTATCCAGGTCATGTCTTCTCTTTATTCTTGTTGAATATTTGATACACAGAAGTAATACATTTTGCATAACACTCATCTTGGAAGTAGACACTACAACACAGACCATGAATCCATGGCCAGCCGACCTGAGTACTAAGCAAAACTGCTGCCTCCACATCCCCACCTTCCACTCCATCCACTCATAGCAAACATGAACCTGTGTCTTGTCTGTCTCCTGTCTTTAAAAAAATACTTATACCTACTCATGGTGTTTAGGGGTGGTCACTTCTTAAATTATATAAATGTCTCAGGTGAGTCTATAGTCAGGGCCTGGTAGGGCTTAGTGCATCTGTACTAAGTGAGCAAGAGAATTGGGGTGAGAAGAGTGTCTACCTGGCACTCTTGTAATATTGTATGGTAACTGTAACTGAAAAATTAAAAAGAATAATACTTTCACCTTATTCTTGGAAGGCACTTTAGCTGGGCAGAGATTTCTGTAGGACAGTTATTTTCTCAGTCCTGTAAAGGTGTGATTCCAATATCTTTTTGTTTCTGTGGCTGCTGAGAATTCCATGTTTATTCTAATTGTCACTCCTTGGTGTTCTCTCTTCTCTCCAGTTGCTGTTAAGATTTCCTGTCTGGTGTTCTCCAGTTTTATCATGATTAGCCAGCTTGCTTACCTCCCATGTGGGTCTCCTCCTCTAGGTGATGGGAGTTCCTGTTCTTTCTCCAAATTATCCTCTAGCAAATGGCAACCAGTCATACTATAATGGGGGGTGGGGGGTCTTACCAGATGGCTGGGCAGAGGAGAAAGGGGACCCCAGGAACAGCACAAAAGGCTGCACATTCCCCTTACCCCCACCCCTCCCTGCAAGATGAGGGAGGGTTGGAAAGCACAGCAAATGAGCAGGTGCTCTGGCAATGGAGCAGTGCAGCATGACTTAGGGAAATACTTTCTTATGTACTTCCACTTTGCAGAGGATTTGGGGGACAGGCTATATAAAGTGGGAGGCACAAAATGTTGCTCTCCTTGTTCTCCCTTTTCCAACAGGGGCTTGTGTTCCTAGGCCTACAGATCCTAGAGACCTGTCCAGGAATGTTCCCAGCACCTCTTCCTTAGCACTGAGAGGGCCTACTTGGTAGGGCAGAAGGGAAGGAAGCCTGGGTTGGCAGGCCCCGGAAGCCACAACTGGGTGACAAGCACCATGCTCCTCCCCTGCACAGGAAGCTATGGTGGCACTGACAACTGGAGATGCACTATGTGGGTTTTGCTCAGCGAGGCAGAGATGCAGCAGAGGGTAGCTGCTGGAGCAATAGGACAGCACACCGTGAGTAGGTTGCCCAGAAGCAAAGACTCTGAAAGATGCCTGAGAGTGACTGGAAATAGGCTAAGCCACCTGTGTTCTTTTTTTTTTTTTTTTTTTTAATTTTATTGTTGTTGTATTACATCCATCCCCTTTTTGCTCCCCTCTGTCCCCCTCCCCACCCACTCATTCCCCCCAAAGTCAATCCCACCTGTTGTCCATGTCCATGGTTCCTTTATACTAGGTTCTTGTCTAAGCTGCTCCCCTTTCTTGCCTCTGCCTCCCCCCTCCCCCCAACCCCTTTCCCCCTGACCACTGAAGGCCTATTCCTTTTGTTCATATACTTGGTTCTGTTTTTTAAAGGACGGTACTTTTGGGTAGGATAAGAGGTTCCTGGTGCAGCCTTGAACTGAGCCAGCAGAGGGCAGCAGGTTGATTTTCTTTGGGTGTCTTAAGGGAATGTGCTTTGAGGCAGAAAGCTGCCATTATTTCAAAGTGTATAGTCTTTGAGTAAAAGATTCCTTTCCCTTTCCATTGAATTCTGCTTCCAGAGTTTTTGCCTGTTGGCAGTGAGCAGTAGGACCCCACTGGTTGTTTGATTACACTACAACTCTAATCACTGCCTTAGCCAATACCACAGTGTTCACCAGTCTGCCAGCCAAGACACCTGGATCCCAAGTGTCAGGTACATATCTCCATTAACCTTTTCCACAGCCATGTCTTGGTCTGGCTCCTTCCACTCTTCCCACCTCAGTTAAGGTCCCTCTTCCCCACCCTGTTTAGCCCAAACACCTCAGATTTACCCTGAGCCCTTCCCTTTTCCACCCCTTAGACAACCAATGGAATGCCCAAGCTGCTATGACCCCACACCCCACTCACCTGGACAACACCACAATGCTCAACCAGTGGTGTTGATCCCACTCTTAACATCACAGGCCACTTGCTAAAGAGCAGCCAGGCTCAGTTGAATCATGTCACCCTTTGCAGTGCAGTATTAACTGTACACTGCTAGCAGAATAAAATACAGCCTCTCATCAAAAGGAAGTTTATCTGCCCACCCCCAACTCACTTGTTTTTAGTCTCTCAGGTGCCCTATGTACAGGCCAGAATAGCCAGTTCACAGATGAGAAAGCCAATGAATGAATCAATGAAGAACAAACTAATGAATAAATAGTTTCATGAACAGGGTGGAAAATGGCTACATACTGTTAAGAAATGATAACAATTTGGGATGCGGTAGGTGATGCCAGGGAAATGGGTGAGATCAGATATTGCTAAGATACTTGGGCTTGTTCTGATGGGTGGCTGGTCAGCAACAGGATGAGGCACACAGAGCCCTGTGGAGGGATGCCCCTTCTGCTCACAAATCTCATGTGGGCATACAGTGTCCTCTAGTGTCTGTCCTACCTCTTTGGTGAGGCCAGCAAATAGCCATCAGGCTGAGAACAAAATCACTGGTCTCAGTTCAGGAAATGACTTCCTGGTGACTGAGGAACAGTGCCACAACATGTGTGCTCACATGCACACACACATTTGTGCACAGGCAGGGTCACCTGTAGTACACACTCTAAAACCACTGGGTTTTGTCCCGGTGGTAGGCTACTTTTGCAAGGGATTGTAAGTGCAATTTTTCTCTTAAGAGAAAAGCACTGATCAGGGGAGGCTCTATGTATGGCAAAGAGCAAATTGTGGTGTTGATATTTAAAAGGAATTTCAGCTTTTAAATTAATCATGGTAAAATACACATAACATCAAATCCATATTGTTTTGCGACCATCATCACATTCATGTCCAGAACTCTTCATCTAGTAAAACTGAAACTGTACCTATTAAACAATAACTTCCCATTACTCACTCCCTCCAGCCTCTGGTAACCACCATTTGATTTTCTGTCTCTGAATATGATGACGCTAGGTTCCTCATATAGGGGAATCATACAATCTTTGTCTTTTTGTCACTTACTTAATTTCACCTACCATAATGTCCTCAAGGTTCATTCATGTCACATAGTATGTGCCATAATTTCCACCCTTTTTAAGTTTGAATAATATTTCATTGCATGTATATACCAACATTTTGTTTATCAACTCATCTGTCAACCAACACTTGGGTTACATCTATCTTTTGGCTATTGTAAATAATGTTGCTATGCATATTGGTGTATAAATATTTCTCTGAGGCCTTGATTTCAATTATTTTGAATATATATACAAAAATGAAATTGCTGGATCATATGATAATTTTATCTTTAATTTTTGAGGAGCATTCATACTATTTTCCATAGTAGCTGCAACTCTAACATGCCCACCATGTAACAATGCACAGTGTTCCAATTTCTCTACATCCTTGCTAACACTTGTGATCTTCTGTGTTTTTTTAAGTATAATTTTATTGATTATGCTGTTACAGTTGTCCTAAATTCTTTTCTTTTTGCTCCCCTCCACCCAAGACCCACCTTCCCTCCTATAATCCCACCAACCTTAGTTCATATACATGGATCATGCATATAAGTTCCTAATTTCACCCTTTTCTTTATTATTCTTAACTTCCCCCTGTCTATCTAGTACCCACTAATTATGTTTCCTAACACCTGCACCATCTCCCCATTTCTCCTCCTTTTCCCTCCCAGCTGATAACCCTCCCAATGATCTCCATACCTATGATTCTGATCCTATTCTGGTTATTTGTTTAGTTTTATTTTTTTAGATTCTGTTGTTGATAGTTGTTTATTGACATTTTTTTTAGTTTAGTCCTCATTTATTATATAAATTATTTTATTTGACATATGGTAAGTGAGTATCATTTGCATATTTATTGCTCTTTAAACTATATTCAACATAATTTGTAATTAATAAAATACAGTTTTAATTATTGTAGTTGGACTCCAATTACACATAGGTAATTCCACTTGTCATTATTCTTCATTCATTTATACTATATTGTTCTTTTAGTTTTATTATAAGTGTTTTAATATGTTGTTTTTTGATGCCATATTAAATATGTACATTTTAAAAATTGGTTATGTTATTACATTTATTCCAATTTTTTTCCTTTGCTCACCTCTGCCCAACACCCCCATCCCTCCAACAATCTCACCCCCCTTAGTTCATGTCCCTGGGTCATGGATGTGAGTCTTTGGCTTTACCTTTTCCTGTATTATTCTTATCTCCCTGTCTATTCTGTACCTACCAACTATGCAATAAGCCCTACGTCTTTCCCTCTTTCTTCCCCTACCCTCTCCCCGCTGACACTCCTCCAAATGTTCCCCATATCTTTGATTCTGTTCCTTCTCTGGTTGTCTGTTTAGCCTCTGTTTTTACTTTTTAGATTCTGTTGTTGATAGTTGTGAGTCTATCCTTTTAATGTTCATAATTTTGACCCTCTTTTTCTTAAGAAAGTCCTTTAACATTTTATATAATAATGGCTTGGTGATGATGAAGTCCTTTAGCTTTACCTTGTCTGGGAAGCACTTTATCTGCCCTTTCATTCTGAATGTATAGAGAAATTTTGGTTGTAGGTCTTTGCTTTTCATCCCTTTGAGTACTTCTTGCCAGGCCCTTCTTGTCTGCAAAGTTTCTTTTGAGAAATCAGCTGATAATCTTATAAAAGCTAACTCTCTTTTTTCTCTTGTTGCTTTTAAGATTTGCTCTTTATCTTTAACCTTTGGCATTTTAATTATGTCTTGGAGTGACTCTCTGCTTCCTGGACTTTCATGTCTATTTCCTTCCCCAAATTAGGGAAGTTTTCCTTCATTATTTTTTCAGACAAGTTTTGAATTTCTTGGTTTTCCTCTTCTCCTTCTGCCACCCTGATTATTCGAATGTTGGTATGTTAAAGGTTTTCTCAGAGGTTCCTATGCCCCTTCTCAATTTTTGCAATTTTTTTAAAATTTAATTTTATTGTTATTGTATTATATCCATCCCCTTTTTCTTCCCCTCTGTCCCCTTTCCCACCTACCCACTCCCCAACGAAGTCAATTGCCCTTGTTGTCCATGTTCATGGTCCTTCCATAATAGTTCCTTGACTAAACTCCCCTTCTTGGCCTCCTTCTTTCCTTCCCTTTTCTCCCCGCCCCTCTGCCTACTGAAGGTCTATTCATTGTATTCATGTTTCTGGTTCTGTTGTGCTGTTGTGCTTGTTTATTTGTTTTGTTCATTATTGCCCTGTAATGGGTGAGATCATATGGTATTTGTCTTTCACTGATTGGCTTATTTCACTAAGCATAATACTTTCCAGTTCCATCCATGTTGTTGCAAAGGGTAGGAGTTCCTTCTTTCTTTCTGCTCTGTAGTATTCCATTGTGTAAACGTACCAAAGTTTTTTGATCCCATCATCCACTGATGGGCACTTAGGCTGTTTCCAGCATTTGGCTATTGTAAATAATGCTGCTATGAACATAAGGGTACATAGGTTCTTATGAATTGGTGTTTCAGGATTCTTCAGGTATAGTCCTAGTAGTGGAATTGCTGGATCAAAAGGCAGTTCCATTTTTAGTTTTTAAAGGTAGCTCCATACTGTTTTCCATAGTGGCTGCACCAGCCTACATTCCCACCAACAGTGCATCAGGGTTCCCTTTGTCCCACACCCTTGCCAACACTTGTTGTTTGTTGATGATTGCCATTCTGACAGGTGTGAGGTGGTATCTTATTGTGGTTTTAATTTGCATCTCTCTGATGACTAGCGATGTTGAGCATTCTTTCATATGTCTTTGGCCTCTTTGTATGTCTCCCTCAGAGAGTTGTCTGTTCAGGTCCTTTGTACATTTTTCAATTGGACTGTCTATTTCCCTGGTGTTGAGTCGGATGAGTTCTTTATATATTCTGGATATCAAAATCTTGTTTGAGGCATGATTGGCAAACATGTTTTCCCATACAGTTGGTTCCCTTTGAATTTTGCTGGCTTTTTTTTTTTTCAGCTTAACAGAAAAATTTCAGTTTGATATAGTCCCATTTGTTGATTTGTTCTTTTATTTCCTTTGCCTTTGGAGAATTATCAGTAAACATATTTCTGCATAGGATATCTAAAGTTTTACTGCCTATATTTTTCTCCAGGACCTTTATGGTGGCACTGCTTATTTTTAAGTCCTATACCCATCTTGAGTTTATTCTGGTGTATGGTGTAAGTTGGTGGTCTAATTTTATTTTTTCACATGTCCCTGTCCAGTTCTCCCAACACCACTGTTGAAGAGAGTTTTTACTCCATTGGATGTTCCTTCCCCCTTTGTCAAATATTAATTGACCATAGAGTCCTGGGTTTATTTCTGGGCTCTCTGTTCTGTTCCATTGATCTCTATATCTATTCTTATGCCAGTACCAGATAGTTTTGATGACAGTAGCCTCGTAGTATTGTTTGATGTCCGGTATTGTGATACCTCCTACCTTGTTCTTCTTTCTCAAGATTGCTGTGGCTATTCATGGGCATTTTTGGCTCCATATAAAGTTTTGAAATACTTTTTTTCTGTTTTGGTGAAGTATGTCATTGGTATTTTAATTGGGATTGCGTTGAACCTATAGATTGCTTTGGGTAGTATGGGCATTTTAATGATGTTAATTCTTCTCATCCATGAACATGGTATATGCTTCTATTTATTTGTATCTTTCTTAATTTCTTTCTTCAATATTCTGTAGTTTTCTGAGTATAGGTCTTTTACCTCTTTGGTTAAGTTATTCCTAAGTACTTTCTTTTTCTTGTTGCTATGGTAAATGGGATTTGCTTTCTAGCTTCTATCTCTGATGTTTCATTATTAGAATACAAAAATGCTTTCGATTTCCAGATATTGACTTTATATCCAGCTATTTTGCTAAATTTGATTATTAGGTCAAGTAAGTTTTTGGTGGAGTCTATCAGGTTTTGCATGTACACTATCATATCATCTGTAAATAATGATAATTTTATTTCCTCCTTTCCCATTTGGATATCTTTGATATCTTTTTTTCTCTGATAGCTATGGCTAGAACTTTCAAAATGATGTTGAACAGAAGTGGAGAAAATGGACAGCCTTGTCTTGTTCCTGATCTTGGGAGAAAGCTTTTAGATTTGCCAGTTGAGTATGATGTTAGCTTCAGGTTTCTCATAGATGGCCTTTATGATGTTGAGGTATGCTCCCTCTATTCCCATTTTGCTGACTGTTTTTTTTCCAAATCAGAAATGGTTGCTGTACTTTATCAAATGCTTTTTCAGCACCTATTGATATGATTATATGGTTTTTGTCTTTCGTTTCATTGATGTGGTGTATTACATTTATTGATTTGGGAATGTTGTACCATCCTAGCATCCCTGGAATGAAACCCTCTTGATCATGGTGTATGATTTTTTTTTTTTTTTTTTTAGGCAAAGACCTTTATTTTTCTTGGTTTCAAACTTTATTCCTAGGCTTCTTCATCTTAATTAGCTGCAAAGAATGATTTGTATATAAGCAAAAACTGAAAAGAGCCTCAGTGTCCAAGGGGCTAGAGCTTAAAAATATTAGAGATCTAGATTTTATCCAATCCATCAACAAAATTTGAAAAAGCAGTCATAATATAAAATAGCAGCTCCCAGTAACTTCTTCAGGTTTAGCTTCTTCAGAAATTGACTCAATTCAGTTTGCTTCATTCTTGGAAGCCTCATCAAAATTCTCCACAAGATCTGGAACTTCATCATCATCATCCTCTCCTGTAGCAACTGGTGCTTTTCCATCCACAGATTGTTTGGGCAGAGCTTCAGCTAGTCTCCTTAAACTAGTCAGGCTGTCTGCACCAAGCTGGTTTAAGATGCTGGGAAGCATTTCTATCAGCTGCTTTGTCTCAGCATGGCCTGTGATGGTGAAAGTGTTTGCTGCCAGAGATGCCTGAGCTTTAGGGTTGTTAAAGAGGATCACAGTTCCTTGGTTTGTGAACATATTTACCTCTTCAATACCAGAGATATTGTTTACCCCTAACTTCTTTAAGGAGAACTGAAGTTTTTTTATCATCTGCTGTAACTGTTCTGTGAACCACTTTCTTCTTTCTACGAGCAGTGCTTTTCCCACCAATGTGCACTTGTGTCTGCAGTTTGGTGAGTTTCTCTTGGTTCATGATAGTTTCTTTCATCTTGTTGGAGAGAAAAGGGGACTGTGTGGGGAACTAGGGCTTGGGCTCAAGGGGGTCTTTGGCAGACCAGCTGAGAATAAGAGCACACATGACGGGGTGCAAGATGGCAGCTCTGATTTTTTTAATGTATTGCTGGATCCGGTTGGCCAATATTTTGTGGAGAATCTGAGCATCTATGTTCATCAGAGATATTGGCTTATATTTTTCCTTCTTAATTGTGTCTTGACCTGGTTTTGGGATGAGAATATTGGCCTCATAGAAAGCGTTTGGGAGTCTTTCCTCTTCTTTTTTCTATTTTTTGGAATAGGTTGCGAAGGATAGGAGTTAGTTCTTCTCTAAATGTTTGGTAGAATTCACCTGTGTAGCCATCTGGTCTGGGGCTCCTGTGCTTTGGGAGATTTTTGATTACTTCTTTAATTTCACTAGTTGTTATTGGTCTATTCAGGCTTTCTGCTTCTTCTGGATTCAGTTTTGGTAGATTATACATTTCCAGAAATGTGTCCATTTCACCCAGGTTGTCATATTTCTTGTCATGTAGTTGTTTGTAGTAATTTCTTACAATCCTTGTACTTCTGATGTATCAGTTGTGATTTCTCCTCTGTCATTTCTGATTCTGTTTATTTAGGTCCTCTCTCTCTTTTTCTTAATGGGTCAGGTTAAAGGTTTGTCAATTTTGTTTATTTTTTCAAAGAACCAGTTCCTGGACTTGTTGATTCTTCAAATTGTAGTTTGAGTCTCTAAGTTATTTAATTCTGCTCTGATCTTGATGATTTCCTTCCTTCTTGCTCTGGGCTTTGTTTGTTGTTGCTCTTCTAGTTCTTGCAGCTTTATGGTTAGATTGTTTGTATAAGCTTCTTGTGTCCTTTTTAGGTAGGCCTGTATTGCTATGAATTTCCCTCTGAGGACTGCCTTTGCTGTGTCCTGTAGGTTTTAAGCTGTTGTGTATTCATTGTCATTTGTTTCCAGAAACTTCTTGATTTCTTCTTTGATTTCCCTGTTTACTCATTCATTACTTAAAAGCATGTTATTCACTCTCAACGAGTTAGAGTGTTCTTGGGTTTTTCCCTTGAGGTTGGTTTCTAGTTTCAATCCATTGTGATCTGAGAAGATGCTTGGTATTACTTCAATTTTCATGTCTTTGTGGAGGCTTGTCTTATGACCTACCATGTGGTCTATCTTAGAGAATGTTCCATGTGCATTTGAAAAGAATTTGCATTTTGCTTCTTTGGCATGCAAGATTTTGTATATATCAGTTAGGTATTTCCTCTAAAGTGTTGTTCAATGCCACAATATCCTTGGTGTTTTTTTGTTTGTTTGTTTGGAGGATCTGTCCATTGTTGATATTGGTGTTTTAAAATCCCCTACTGTTAGTGTGTTGCTGTCTATATCCTTCTTGAAGTCCTCCAAGATTTTCCCTATACATTTGGGAGGTTTTGATTGGTGCATTTAATTTGTTTACATTTAGGTTATTATTGATCAATACTGTTCATTGCCATTTTTCCACTGTGTACCTGTGTCCCTCTCTGTTTCTTCTTCTTCTTCTTCTTCTTCTTCTTCTTCTTCTTCTTCTTCTTCTTCTTCTTCTTCTTCTTCTTCTTCTTTAAAGAAGGCCCTTTAACATTTCTTGCAATGCTGGTTTGGTAGAGATGTATTCTTTTAGTTTCTTTTGTCTGGGACTCTCCTTATTTCTTCTTCCATTTTGAATGAAAGCCTTGCTGGGTAGAGTATTCTTGATTGCAGGCCTTTGCTTACCATTACTTGGAATACTTTTTGCCATTCCCTACTGGCTTGAATTGTTTCTGTTGAATAATCATTGGATAGCCTTATTGGAGCCCCCTTATATGTTATTTGTTGTTTCCCTCTTGATGCTTTTAGGATTCTCTCATTATCTTTAAAATTTGCCATTTTAACTATGATGCGTCTTGGGGTGGGTCTGTTTGGATTCATCCTCATTGGAACCCTCTGTGCTTCCTGAACTGGAGTAAAGTTTTCACTCTTCAGGTTAGGGAAATTTTCTATCATTACTTTTTTGAACAGGTTTTCCATTCCTTGTTTCTCTTCTTCTGGTATCCCTATGATATGGAAATTATTGGGTTTCATGTTGTCCTGCAGCTCTTTAAAAACTCTTCATTCTTGTTCAGCATTTTTTCATTCTGTTACATTGTCTTGGAATATTTTTCTACATTGTCCTCCATCTTGCTGATCAAATCCTCTGCTTCCTCTAGCCTACTGTTGATTCTTCTACTATATTCTTCAATTCAGAAGTTGAATTCTTCGTTTCCTCCTGGCTCTTACTGATTGTTTCTAAGTCCTTTTTAATGCTGGTGTAATTCTCAGTAAGTTCCTTGTAGCTTCCCTTTAGTTCTTCATAGTTCCCCTAGAGTTGTTTGTAGTTTTCTTTGAGCTGGCTGAGCTCATTGAGCTTCTCTATCATCATTATTTTGAATTCCATATCTAATAGTTTGCTTGACTCTGTTTCATTTAGTGATCTAAATAAAAGGGGATTCCTCCTTTTCTTTTGTTGATTCTTTTTTCCAATTTTTGGTGTCTGTTGTTGCTTATTTTTGTCTTGAATTAATCTGCTTTGATTCCCTGACTTCATGGAGTGCCCTTCTGTGTTAGGAGATTTGTGGAGTTCAGTGTTGCAATCTCCTAGATTTCCTAAACTTGTTGCTCTTGGGGTGGACTTACTGTCATTAACCTGGGCTGTCTGGTTGTATTTTGGATTTGTTGTATGTGTTACACTTTTCACTCCAGTTGGCTGATTGAGAGACACTCCTTCTATCATGTCTCATACACTGTTTTTGAGCTGCTCACTAGGGATTAAGAGTTCATGTAGCTCTAAGCATAATTCAGGTGCTTGAGATTAGCAGCAATTCATTTCTTGGGTATGCCTCTTTTTCTTGATTAAGTCTATGCAGTCTACGGTCAGGCTGCAGGGACTTGGAGTGGCAGGGCCTATGGCTGTCAAAGTCAGGGATGATTCTTTGTGCCACTGGTAGGCTGAGCCTCCAGTAGCCTAACTGTGTTTCCACACTACAGGCATTTTGGGGCCCTCCCTTCTCTCACTGGTTCTGTGTGAAATGTGAAGAACTGCAGGGTGCTTATATGGTGTCGATGGCTACTCCTCCCACTCTAACTCCTTGAGGAGATTTCAGCTTGTGATGGGTGCCTGGATCCAAGGAGGTGTGGCCTGTAACTCTGTTTGCTCCAGTGATGGCTAGCCCTCCTGGTTCAGCTCTTTGAGGAGGTTTTCACTGCTGCCTCTGCAATGAGAGCCTTGCTTCCTGGGGGCCCCTGCAGCTTAGTTTTCAGGCAATGGCTAGCCCTCCCTGTCCAACTTCTTTTGGAGGTTTTTGCTGTGTTCAATGGGCGGCTGTTTCTGTGTGGAGCCCCATAGTGACAGCACAAGCGATGGCTAGCCCTTTCCCTCCAGCTCTCCGAGGAGGTATAAACCACATAAGCCACCTGCGATGGGCACCTCTCTCTATAGGGGAGTCTGAGTTGTGTGCTGGTGATGGCTAGCCCTCTTTCTCCAGCTCTTCTAGATTTTTGCTGTCTACAGTGGGCGGGCCAGTTGCACCAGCAGCAAGTTCCCAGAGCACAGTTTTGAGCTGTGGTTTCCGTGGGAGCCTGTGCAATGGTGTGAGTGTGTGGGGTTGGGCCTTTCTTCTTGCTGGGGCTCTGAGCTACCCTCTCAGGTGCAGCAGCACAATTTTTGGCCCTCTTGCTGCCCCAGACAGTGCACTTCCCTGCTCCGCAGATCCTGCTTCCCAGAGGTCTCTCTTCCTCTGAGTTTGGCCCCAGGAGGCGCTTCCTTTCTTTCAGCCTCCGGAGCATGGAGCATGGCTTCCACACAGTCCCTTTCTTGCTAGAGTTCAATTCCTCAATCTCCCCAAGTTTGTGCTCACTGTCCACACTTCACTGCTTGGATTTCTATTCACCTGGGAGCCTGATGCTGTCTTCAGTCAGAACCATCCCTCTGGGCAGAGCTGCCACTGTCCAGAGCTGACCTCGGCCAGCTGGTTTGGAACTGTCTCACCTGCTATCCTGTAGGTCTCTGCAGCCTCTGGGCTGTGCACCCCTGAGTCTATACTTACCACTCCAATTTGCAGGGACCTACAGATGTCTCGTGCTCTCTAACCTATCCTCTAGCTACTCTGGCACTTGAGAACTCTGTCAGCACTGCCATCTACTCTGTCACCATCTTTAGGTCTCTCATTTTTTTCAATTCTTGTTTCCTCATTCTGTACTGGTTGACTGTTTTTTCTTCCTCATGTTCCAAATCATTGATCTGAACTCTGGTTTCCTTCCCTTCACCATTGGTTTTGTGTGGATTTTCCTTTGTTTTATTTAGCTTAGCCTTCACTTCTTCCCTTTTACCTTTACCATACTCAAGCATATCTGTCAAGTCTGTGGACATCTTTATCACCAGCGTTTTGAACTCTGCATCTTTTAGGCTGGCTATCTCCTTATCTGTTAGGTTGGTTATCTCCTTGTCCCTTAGTTCTCCCACTGGAATCTTAATCTGTTCCATCTTTTGAGTCATACTTATCTGTTTTCTCAACTTGACAGGCTCCTATGATTGCCTCTGTGTCTTAGGTAGAGTTGCTGCACTTGTTACATTATATGGGGCAGAGTCTTAGGTATTCATTAGTGTGGGACAATCCATTTCATGCTGTGGCAATGTGTGTGGGGAGGGATCTGAAAGGGAACAATGCTGCTTGTTCAGCCATTGCCCTTATTCCAGGCACTTCTCCTGCCTCCTGTACGGGACTTGGTGTCTCTCTAGCTGTTGCCTTTGCCTTGGTTCCAAGAATGGGTGAGTTCAGATCTTTTAGGAGCGTGGTGGCCCTCTAAACAAATGGACTCTGCTGAGAGATTGGCAGTTTCTTCCTCCATACCAACCGCCACTGGTTTTCACAGTCAGAATTAATGAGGCTTTATCCCCACTCCATGTGCTGGAACCCTGAGCTGCAGTCTGATCTGGTGCCATTAGCATTCCCCAGGTGCCACTACTTTTTCTTAATGAATGATTGTGCTTTCTGCTGGCCAACCCCAGATGGTCTCCTGCTGCAGTCACTGTGCTGCCAAACTGCACCAGCAAATAGCATCCTCTCTGTTCCATCTCCTCCCCTACTACCTGCTTGAATGAGTATTTCTTCTTTATATCTTTGTTTGACGGACTTCTGTGTTGCTCAATTTTCTGGAATTTCTGGTTGTTTCTAGTTTTGAGGTAGTTGTATTCCTTCTTAGTTGTGGAGGGAGACACAGCATGTCTATTTACACCTCTGTCTTGGCTAGAAGTCCTCTTCTGTGTTTTTAATAGTCATCTGATGTGTGAGGAAATAAATCATTGTGGTTTTTGATTTGCATTTCCCTAATGATTAGTGATGTTGAGCATTTTTCATATGTTTATTGGCTATTTGTATGCCTTCTTTGGAGAGGCAGTTCTCCAAACAAGAACAAGTTCTTTGTTCATTTGAATTTGTTGTTGTGACTGAGTTGTTGGAGTTCTCTATATATTCTGACTATTAACCTTTATCAGATATATGATTGCAAATATTTTCTCCCATTCCCTAGATTGCCTTTTCCCTTTGTTGATTGTATCCTTTGATGAACAGTTTTAAATTTTAATGTAATACCATTTATCTAATTTTCCTTTTGTTGCCTATGCTTTTGGTGTCATATATGGGGATCTCAGGGTTAAAGATGTGCTTACTGCTCTATCTTTAGTCAGAACCAGGGCCAATCAAAATAGTAGTTCTTGGCCCCATCTGGCATCCCACCAATGCTGCCCTGGCTGCCTGCCACAGGCCAGGTAAACACCCAGCATTGATGCTTTCTGCTGCGGTTCCTGCCATGGCTACTGTACTCACAGAGCCCATGAGACTCAGCTACAGGACAGACCTGAATGGTTCACCATCCCATAGGTGAGGGCAAACACAGGCCTGGCCACATGTGGTCCTAGGGTCCTCCATCTCAGATAGGTACCAATATTGCAGTCACTGCCCTGCCAACTGCCCAGCAAGCACAGTGGGCATACTTCCTGAGGCCCACATAAATGTTTTAGTTTTAATTTATTTTGAAATCAGAAGAAAAAAGAAATATAATAAAAATATATAAGAATAAAGTGGCATGGATTATATTTGTCTTCAAACCAATATAGTCATAAAACATAACTTTACTTGTTTTATGGGAAAAGGGCCCCATAGAGGCCACAAGGCTTGAATTCATAGTGATCATGATGTGGCCATGGTTCCAGAGTCACTTGGTCCTCACTGAAAAGGTAGAGTCCAGACCCAGGCCAGTTGAGTTTGATGCAGAGTAGTTCCCTCTGCCTGTGTGGCCATGCCTGCTCCCAATGTATGCCAAGTTGCCACCCTAGGAGCTTCATGTAACCAACCATTCACTGTACCCTGCCAGACTTCTCACTCAACTCTCCAGTTTCATCCTGCCTTCCCTGTACCTGGAGCTTCAGCAGCCTCCCAGCCTCCCATTGTCCTGGACAGCCATTGCACACATTTTCCCCAGGTGTCTTTCTGACCAAATTGCTAGGCCTGCTGTGCCTGGCCCAATGCCTGCAGCCATTGCCTGCCACTCCTGCTGTCATATCCTGGCTCTGGGCCTTAAGCTCACTCTGTCCCACCTTGTCCCCAGCTCCTGTGTGCCTGGTCCTTCCCATTCTCTCTCCTAGATGAGCCCATGTCCAGCTCAGCCCTTCCCTCCATGACCCTGATCATGCTAGCTTTTGCTCCTTTAACTCTCAGAGCACTTACCTCATGCTAATAGAAGCAGTAGCTGCTAGTTCTTAGTACCAGGCACTGGTCTCAGCATGGTGCCTGTTCCACTTCATCATCACAACCTCCCAGGGTTTACTTTCATTAGCCCACTTTTGGGTGAGAAAGCTGAGATCAGAGAACCCATAGACTTGGCCAGGCTCCATGGTGGGGATGGGGCAGCAAGGCAGGCCTCTCCTCAGGGGCAAACAGTGGATAGAAGGGCTGATTTCTTAGGCTACACCACCTCCACAATCATCACCACTATTCCCCAATTCCCCAGCTCCCATCACCACCACCATCATCAGCCTGCTCACAATCATCACCACCCCATTATCACCTTCACCCCCATCACTACTTCAACCTGACAACCCCATCATCACCTTTACCCTCCCATCACTATTTCATCATCACCACCACCATCATCACTTTGTCAGCCATCCTGAGGCTTCCAAATGAAAGCAGATCTGCCAGGTTTGACATATATAAGTTGTGGCAAAAAAGCTGGGCTATAAAGACTGAAAGGGTCAGCACTAGGCCTGGCTTGCTCACTATTGTATCCCCAGAATCTTGCCTGATGCCTGGCACAGAGAAAGTGTGAAGGGAAGGATTGGGGCAGGCTCTAACAACTTGATGGTTCCCAGGCAGCTCAGTTTGAGAGCTATCTATCTCTGTTTATAGGTCTCTGGCTTAGTTCAGCTGTAGTAACTCACTAGCCAATACTTCCTTTGGGGAAATCCGATTACTTGTCCTGCTCCTGCTCCTCTGAATTTAAGCCTTTGTTTACAAAACCATTGAGAAACAAACAAACAAAAAACCACTGGCCTCAATGGGTATATGCCCAGCAGATTGCTTAGTACATACAATGGGCACTCAATAAATGCCAGGACCAGCTATTTCCCTCATGCCAGTGAGCATACTAGTTATTACTAGTGCTGTCTCAGTCTCAAATTCCTTCTTCCCTAAATGTTGCCAGCAACTCTCAGTGGGCAACCTGTGCTACTGTGGTCATAGCTGAATGGCCTTTCTGGGCTGGGCACACAGCAAGGGCAAACTTGATGGGTCTAGCACATGAGAAGAAGCAAAAAGCCATCCCAGCACACATTGGGTGCCTGGGCTTTCCAGAATGAGCTCTGGAGCTCTCCACACTTCATGATTAATACAAAGCCCAGGTCTTCTACCCACCTGTCTGTCTAGGGCTTTACACATAGCACAGCTCTCAAGGCCCTTCCTACCATCAGTCCTCTAGTTTGAAACCCCCATGGTGTGGTCCATGGTGGGGAAGGGCACCAGACCTGAGGTGGGGTGCAATGTTTTCCCAGATACCTATCCTCCTGAGCCCTGGCTGGGTAGGGTGCCTGGCAATCTGGAAGAGAAGCTGGTGGAGGAGAGTCATGGGGCCAGCCCTTGCTTAAGGGGCCCCATGGTCCCTGCACATGCAGGACTCCTCCATGCTTGTAAAAAGCTCTTCTTTGCACACCTTGCTTGAGCTATCCATATAAGTTAGGGACTTTACTCCCCACTTCATGCTGGAAAACAAGCCCAGGGTTCAACTCTCACACTCACAGTGGAACTGCAAACCAGTCTTGTTCCCCTAAAACCTCCCACATCATCTGTGAAGCCCTCTACCCAAGGTGGGGGAGGGGATGTGCTTGGCTGAGGTATGGGGGACTGAGGTCTCTAGCTAGGCAGCATGGGAGATAGCAACACAGATTCATCCTCTGCTCATAGGCCCTGACATTCTGCATCCAGGGACCAGGGCCTCAGGCTACACCCAGCATGTACCTGCAGCTACCCCCTACAATCCCCCAGTCCAGCCCAGCTTAGCTGCAGGGCCTAACTGAGATGACAGACACTCCTGCCCAAATGTAATTTCCCAGCTGCCAAGTTAATCACCAGCTTCTGCAACAGTTCCTTCTGGCTTCTATGCAAAGGCAACTTCCAATTAGGTTATAATTAATTTCTTACTCCCAGCAAGGCCTGTCTGGAGAAAGAATGGCCACTCAAGGCACCTGCTCATGACCATGCATGGGTCACCAGGCTCCTTCGGCTCCAGGGCTCTCATGTTACCAGCCCCAGCTGACTTTGGGTATACCAGCCCTAGCCTGCCCAATTCTGTCTCCTTTCCTCCAGTACCTTTCTCACCAGTGTTCAACACTAGCATGACTTCTACAGAGCATTCTTCATGACATGCTCCATTTGAAGTGCTTCACATGCATTGGCCCACTTAATCAACACAACTGCCAAAGATAGGAACAATTATAATCCCTGTCTGATAGAGGGGAAAACCTATGTAAAGAGAATGGCTAAGTATCTTGCACAAGGCCATGCAGACACTGAGCTGGGCCTTAAGCCCAGGTTCTCAACAGGCCAGTGTGCAAAGCCATGGACCCCTGCTCAATGATAGCCATGCAAGCATGTGTACCATGACCTGGGGACCCAGGCCACTCACCCACCTGCTTGCAGATCATAAATAACCATTCATGGCCTCCTTCACCCTCTTCTAAAGGGCAAGTGCCTCTAAATGTTTCTTAATGTAAATTTGCTCTTTAACATTTCTGTGAAGTAGGGTGAAGGCCCAGGAAGGGATAACAGGGCAAGAGTTTGCTTAGGCTGTCCCTGCCTGACAAGGACAAACACAGTAATGGTTGTTGTGTGCACAGGGAGCACCTATCAGGGGTCCACAATGCTAGGGATGTGACAGGCTCATTCATCCCTGTTGGGCATAGAAGTGAGCCATGAGGGTTCCTTCCCTCTAGCCTTATCAAGTCCTAATACTACCAAACAATTAAGAAGGTAGATCCAGCAAAGTCTGGATCCAGTAAAATCAGCTTCGGCATGTGGATGGTGACTCATGATTGTAACTTCTAGTAGGGGGATAGTCAGGGTAGCCCCTCAGAGAGCAGCACTCACACAGGGCCACCTATACAAACTGACTGAGACAAAGATACTTTGCCTCTATGAGCCCTCAGCCTCCTGTTAATCAGAGCTGGACCTTGATAGGACTACTGCATGTTTGAGAGTCATCCCTGTCAAAGGGAGCCCCATCTCCTGGAGGGAGGACTTTTGCCAAGTTGGCCTGCCCTCCTATCCCCAGCTCACATTCCCTCCTTCTGTGGGGAGGGCAGGCTTGAGATGTCCTCTTCTTTCTCCACTCCTTTGAGCATGAGCACAAAGGGTGAAGCCATGTTGGGCTGCAGGCAGGACCCCCAGGGACAGCTACCACAGTCTCTGGAGCAGAAGATGGACTCTCCTAGGGACTTGCGTATGCAGGGGTGGGAAATGAAGGCATTAGGATCTGCTTTGATGGGATGGTGGAGGTAAGAGAGTTGGGGAAGACTCTGACAGAGGTAGGTACCAGCAGAACATGGACTAGGGGCCAGACAAGTCAGCAAGCCCTGAATGCCCCAATGTACACCCAGCAAACCAGTGCTAGGGCCCATGCTGCCTGCATTTATGTGCTTTTATTAAGCTCCCTTGTAGGTATCAAACCCTGAAGACCTCAACTTTAAGAGTAAAGAAAGGAACCCAATTCCAGGGCTGGAGTGGCTATGTGGATGATGGGTATGGCAACCAAGTCCTCAACTGATGCCTCCCCTGCGTGTGACAACTCTCCCCTCCTTCTGGACCTCAATTTCCCCATATATAAGATAAGAGGGTTATACCTACTGTGTAGGCTCCCTTCAGATCGAATTTTGATTCCCCTATGAGTCTATGTGACATCTGTGCATGAGCAGTCATGGAATAAATTTCCTGACCAGGGGCCAAGAAGCAGGAGGGTGGGCATGATGGAACTTGGAGTAGGCTTCGGCTTAGGTAGTCCCTGTCAGGTAAGGGACAGGGTCTGGAATAAGGTTAGAACCACACATACCTTTCCTAGGCCATAATGATAAAGCAGGAGGAAGACATGAGTCTACATCTGAAAAAGAAATTTCAGTGTGACAGGAGAAAGCTGAAAGAAAATGGCAGAGCTGACCCATGATCCTTCACCCCTAGCTGTGTGACCTGATTGGCACTTGGTCTTTCTGGGTCTGTTCCCATCTGTGAACTTCTCCCTGGAAATGCTGCTGGAATAGCCCAGGCACAGAGTACCAGCAGACAGAAGCCAGTTCTCCTTTCTCTCTTCCTTACCCTGGAGTCAGATCTGCCTGGCCTGTGAAGGCTTACTGCTACCCCTCAGTCAAGGCCTTCCTGCCTCCGTGCTGGGCTCTGATGGTTGCACTAGATGGGAGCACTGCTTCAGTCAGCACCACTGTCCCCAAAAATTGCTTTGACAGATGGGTAGCATGATGTTATGCAGTAGCAATTACAGAAATCCACCCTACCTGCCTGGTTGTTTTAGAGTCGGGACTGATGGTTAGCAAGACAAAGCAGCCATGGATTCCTCTGCTGTGGAGCCCTGCTTTGTCAGGTAGGCTGGTGGGTCACTGCTTCCCAGTACTCCTCCTTTCCCCTGTCCTTCACAGGGTGTCTCTAGGCATCAGCCTCCTATACACACCTTTGCTTCTGGGAAGTTGGAGCTCAATGTGCCTTTAGGGTCCAGGTCTTTGGAGAATGTCCTCAGGACCTTAGTGGTGTGGTGACTCAACCCCCAAAGGAGAGAAGAGACATCAGATGAATTCATGTCCTCCCCAAAAGGGGCCTGGTGTGCAGACACTGACACAAATGCCACTGGATGAAACTACTTCTCAGAAATAAGTGGAGATTTGATAAAGCAAAAATAAAAAACCCAAAATAAAAAGACAAATCACCCAATTAAAACCTTGGCAAAGGACTTGAATAGATATTTCTCCAAAGAAGATACAAATGACCAAGAAGCACATGAAAAGATGCTCAATATGACTAAGTATTAGGAAAATACCAATCAAAACCACAATGAGATGCCATTTTGTACCCATTGGGAGGGCTATCATTTAAAAAAACCAACAGAAAATGTTGGTGAGGATGTGAAATGAGAATCCCCACACACTTTGGTAAGAATGTAAAATGGTTTGAATATTGTGGAAAAGAACTGGCAGTTCCTCAAAAAATAAAATTTAGGATTACCATATGAATTAGCAATTTCACCTTCAGGTATATACGTAACAGAAATGAAAACAGTGATTCAAATAGATGAATGTTCATAGCAACCTTATTTGCCAAAAGGTAGATGCAACCCAAATGTTCATTAACAGATATGGATAAATAAATGTAATTATACATGCAATGGAACATTAGTCACCCTTCAAAAGTAATGCAGCACTGATACATGCTACTACACTGTGGATGTGAAATATCCAGAATACACATACCCATAGAGACAGAACACTGAGTGGTGGTGTGCCAGGGGCTGGGGCTGGGACTGGGACAAATAGGCAACACCGTCTAATGGATAAAAAGTTTTTGGGCTGATAAAAAGTTTTGGAACAATTAGAGGTGATGCCTATGTAATACTGTATCAAATGCCTCTTAATTATTTACTTTAAAATGGTTAATTTTATGTTATATAAACCTGACCTTAAAAAAAAAAAGGAATGGTAATAATATGCCACCCTGTTCCTTTCCCTTTCTTCTCCTATCTTCTTGGTCCAACACAGATGTCTGCTGTATTGATCAGGAAAGGTTGGCCTAGAAGAGCTGGTGCACAGGTGCACAAGCCCAGAGAAGGGACTCCCAGGAAAGTATGGAATGGAGGCAGCTTGCCATGGACCCTCCCAGGCCTGGCTGCTTAGAACTCTTTGCCCCTCCCCATGTACCCTGGGGTATGAGTGTGGAGTGGTTGACGAAGGTGCCATGAGCAGAGATGCATAGGCTGTTGAGTCAGTAAGATTTGTGGGGGCTTCTGTTACCATGTTCAGTATCACCTGCCCTTGCAGATTCAGCTAGCTGGGAGGCTAGGGAAGCAAAGAAAATCCCAGAGGATTCTTGGTCAAGACTTTTCAAGGTTCTGTGGAGTAATGTCTGGACCACCTTCAGGCCTTCTACCTGACAAGGCTCAATCCCTTCTGGTGATGGTACTAAGTGCTTATTAACCCTTTTCCACAGGCAGGCACCGCACCCACTCTGTGGCTAACTGGAGGCTGGCAGATCCCTGTGTCTGACACCACCCTCTCTCCTCTCCAGAAAGGAAAGAATGGGAAGCAGCAGAGTCAATAGCCAGTGCTTGAAGGGCAGGATTAGGGAGCAGGCAAAGAGAGAGCCAGTGCCTAGGACCAGCTGGCTCATGTGTCTTAAACTTTCTTAGTCTTTATCTGTTTCACTGGCTAGGAAATTTTAAGGAAGAAACTCAACAAACACTCCCTGTGCTCAGAGGCCCACCATCACTATGTACCCCCAGCTCAGTTCCCACATTCACCCCCACTGTCAGATCCTAGCACAAAGAACACATATCTTTTCCAGCATTTTCTAGCTATCAGTTAAATTTTAGGAAATTAAAATTTTTTCTTTTCCCCTTTCTGGAAGAGTGAGAATCATTTAGAATATTTTGTCAATCCTGTAGCTATGTGCAGGATAGGGGATGGCCTAGAAGCAGTTTTGATGGCCATTGTCCTGCCAGAGACTTTCTGATTATTTTAGTAGCACACCCCTTTCTCCAATCAGAGTCCAGGTCAGGGCTGATACTCTAGGCAGGGCTGAGTGTTGCCCTACTGCCACCTCCTGTCCCTCAGAAACACATTGTCCCTCAGGCACTTCTCTGGAGCCCTGGGCCATGCAGAACCCAGACATCTGCACTCATGTCACAGAGGAGTGAAGGCCTAAAATTGTGATGAGGTACAGCTGCCAGCACCTGAATCTGGGAGGGGAAACTGGGCCTCTTAGACTTGTGCCTAGAGGAGGCAGGTGCTTCCTCTGAGCAGGTCTGAAGAGCTCCACTGGACATTGATGATGCCATGTAGAGCCTGAATCAGCTAGCCCACTAGATGAGCACACACCTGTATAGGTAGGTGCACAGGTGATCTTTTTGTGGTAGTGCCCTGTCTGCTGCACTTTGTGGAGCCACTCACAAAGCAAAAGCAAACAGAGGTATTTGCTTGAGGCTGACCACCTGCTCTCCTTGAGGGCCCAGATATTGGCTGGATCGCCTCTTCCAAGGTTCCATTGGCAAAATCCACTCCAGAGCCACCTTTTTAAAGGGGCACCTGCTCCAGCAGGGTAGGAGCTAAGGAAACAGTGGCACCTTGCTGCCATCTCTGCCTTGCCCAGGGTTCTTAGGGTGGGTAGCTCTGAGGTCCACTAACTTCACAGCCATTGGCCCCAGGGACAGAGAGGGGCACCAGAGACTCCCACAAATACATCCTGTGAGGCTAGAGTTCTATGGAAGCCAAGGCCTTATGTGGTCTCAGAGCTCAGGAAATGTGGGTCATGGGAAACCAGGTAGGGAGGGAGGGCAAGATTAGGGCCTACTCCACAGGGGATCCCAAGTATCCTGGAACCTCAGCCAAAAGAAAGTCTGTCCTCTAAGGTCTTCTGAGGTGAGGCAGAACCCTGACTTGGGAGTCAGAGCTTCCTCTAAATCCCCAACACTGGCCCTGGGCTGCCGCTCTCTCCCACTTGTATGGGGAAGGGAAATCCACGTGAGCCCCAGGAGGCCTGAGCTTTCTCACCTCTTCAAGTCCTCCAGGATCACCCATCCCAAGCCCCTAGAGGGACACCCTAGGCTTGACCACCTGAGTCTTTCTGACATCTTCGTCTCCTTCTCAGCCTGCCTCTCTTCCATATGAAATCACACACGTGCACGCACGCGCGCACACACACACACACACACACACATACACAAAGTGACAGCTTATCTTAGTGCCAATGTCTCTCCCTGCAGGTAATAGCCCTGGGGTGAAAAGTCCCTTCTGTTTTGCCCCACTGTGCATTCCAGGCCTTTGAAGTACCCTGGGCAGTAGGTGGTCCCTCTAGGAGTGTGTGAATTGATCACTATTACTGTGATTATTACTATTAAGTCACTCAGGAAAATCAACTGCAAATTGAGGAGGAGGAGGAGGAGGAAGATGATGATGATGACAACATAGGGGTGGTGCCTGAGATGAGTGGAAGCGAAGGTCTGGAGCCTGCACAAGATCCTACACTAGGGAGTGTCCTCAAAACCCAGAAGAAGGAGGAAAAGGCCCTACAGTGAAAATGTAGCTACTTCCACAGGATGGAAGGAAGTGCCATTTTAGGGGTACTGCTCTAATTCTGCTGTTTTTTCTCGGTGCAAGTTTGGGTGCTGTCTTCTCCCAGCCTATCCTGGAGCCCTGGGGAGGAGGACCCTGGAGAAGAGGGCCTGACTGCTTGACCTTCCTCCCACCCAAAGCCCAGCCCCTCCTATTCAGCCCCTCCTCCCTTCTCTATACCCTTTCTCCTCAGCACAGTAGCTTCTGTCAGGTGCTGGGTCCCTAAGCAGAGGATGGGTGCCAGAGCTGCACTCCAGGCCTGTACCACCACCACAGAGACCTCTTCCTGCCATACCAGAGCATAGATACCTTCTTCCCTGGGACCATCTATAATAGGGCCATGCCAGGTGGCAGTCCCCAAGCCCATAGGACTCCCAGGCATCATTTAAAACAGTGGCTCCACCTGAGAAACCAGCTGAGACCCAGAGGGGGTCCTGTTTCAGGAGACTCAGCACAGAGCCACACTTCACTCCATACCTGGGCCAGGCTGTCTTCGGATCACCTGGTGGCCAGAGCAGGTAAGACACGTGGATGAGCAGGCTCAGGGTCACCTTCCTCTCCCAGAATACCTCCTCAGCCCTACCCCTTGTGCCCACCACTGCTGACCCAGAGAGTGGGCTTCCTGAAAGCAAGGACTAGGGATGGGGAGTCGCTAAGTCCTCCCCTTGGGCTCAGTTCACAGGTTATGGGAGCCTCACTTTCCTTACCTGTAAAATGAGAAAACAAGGCACCTCCCTCAGGGTTTCATGAGGGCACAGTGAGCTAGCAGACAAGCGTTACTCAGCATAAATCAACTATGAGACCCCTCTGGGGTGTGGCTGCTGCTGGCATCAGCCTTATTTATCCAGTTAAGACCAGAAGATGAAGAATCCTTTTCTTCCAGGTTGCAGAGAAAGGGAATGCCTCAGGGGAGGTGGCAGCTTCAGGGCCCTGCCTTCACCTTGGCACCTCAGGCTCTGTTTTAATAGATATAATTATTTTTAATTAGTTCTCTCCTTCCCTGGCTAAAAGGCCATTAGCTTCTCATTAGGTGAATGCATCCCATTTTCTTCACACCACCAAAGAAACAGTGATTTACTTACCCATCCCTAAAGCAATTCTGCAGAATAAAGGCAATTTAGCAATGGGCTCAATAAACTTCCCTGTTTGTGCTCTGCTCTTAGGCCCCACCCTTCAGAGCCCCCAGCTGGCTCAACCTGTCTGTTCCTGGGTAAGCTGGGGTCTAGCTGGAACCTAGAGCAGCCAGGGTGGGATGTAGGCAGCTCCAGGAGGCCAAAGGGGCTTAGCAGGGTAGAGGAGAAAGAGGACAAGGCCCAGGTCCAGGTAAGCCTGGCACAACAGGATCCATTTTCCACTAGTCCCTGACCAAAAAGAGGAAAGAAACTGAAAGAGAAAGAAAGACTAGATGAAGCAGCCTTCCTGGATAAGAGGCTGTTCTGGTACCTGCTGGTCCAGGCAGAAGCATCTACCCAGGTTCCCCTGAAGAGGGCTTGGCCCAGCAGCCTGGTGAGGGGGTCTACTAAGTCATGGAAAGTTTTCCCTTCTTTGGTGGCTTCTTTGAGGTCCCAGGCAGAAAAAGCAGGTCCTTCCTTCCAGCAAGAGGTGATGAGCAAAATGAGATCTGTGTGCATATGCAGAGTCCCAGTGTGTATGAGTGGCAGGGAGAGGGTCTGGGTGCTCTGGGTGAGGGTGGATTGCAAGGAGCCAGGCAATGCTATGGGAGCATGTACCCACAGGCATCATAAGCCTGTGTTCTTGAGAAAGGGCAGAAGTGTATTTTGGCAATGACCGAGTGTGAATGTGAACATGGATGCAAGAGTGTGGGTGAGAAGAGGAGTTCTGCCCTGCTTTGGGAATCTGTGCTGAGGTTAGCACCTTTTCCTGAAGGTGTGTGTTTACATATAACCAGAATGTGTGCATGTGGTGAGGAGACAGGAGGTTGGGTGTTGGGTGGGGGATTTGTCAGTCTATGTACCATGACCTTGCTCTGGGCCTCTTTGGGTCCTCTAGTCCACCTCTACCAGCCCTCAGGCAGCACTGCTCCTTTCCCTGCACTCTGGTCTTGGTCACTGCCTGTTTACCTGGGTTGTTTTCTTAACTCTCTCCTGTCAGTAGCTCAGCACAGAAGGGAGCTTTCTGTCTTGGGAAGGTATCTGGTCAGCAAGGGGATGGCCTTCATCCTCTAGAGCAGAGATGTCAAACTCATTTTCACATCAGCCTAGCAGTTGCCTTCAAAGAGCTGAATGTAATTTTAGGACTGTATAAATGTTACTACTCTTTAACAGTTAAGGGAACCAGAAACAAGGTGCTAGGTCGAAGGTGCCAGGCCAGACAAAACAAAGTAGAGAGCCAGATTCTGCCCGCAGGCCTTGTGTTTGCCACCTGTGCTCTAGAGAAAGGCTCAGCCCACCCTGCAGGCAATAGGCCAGGCCACTGGAGCAAGGCATCCACAAGAGGGCGCCCAGAGGCTGAGCTGCTCCCGGCCTGGGTGGGAGATGCAGTGGCAATCTGGAGCAGCTCCCAGAGAACCAGGAGTCTGTCAGTCTAAAGGATGCCCACAGGCCTCTCCAAAGGCCCTGGCTGTCTCCTCCAGGTTGCTCTGGGGCCACTTCTGCACTCTCAGTGTTACCAATCATGGTTTCTTGGCCATCCCAAGGGAAGACTGGGCAATGTGGAGGCTTACTTTCCCTTGGTTGGAGCACCTGTCTTTTGCCACCCACCCCCGTGGGCCAAGGGTGTAGAGAAAAGCCATCTATTCCTGCCAAGTGTTATAGGCCAGTGGCTGCACTGCACACATTGCTCTGGCTTATACCTGTCTACAAGCCCACAATTACAAAGTTGTAACCCAAGAGTTACAAAAGAGCTTGAAAACATTGTTTATTTCTGCCCTGTTTGTATTTATAGCCTGCCTTCTTCCTGAAGCTCTGTGAACCCAAGGTACCAGGACTGAAAACCGATTCCCTCCTCTTATTCTTCCTCAAATCAAAGAAAGGGCATCTTGCCCTGGGGACCATTATGGCTTCAGTATCCGCTCCTTGATACTGGGATCCAGTTACAGAAACTCAGCCTCAGTCAGACCTGTGAATCCAGAGTTTGTGCAGGACCTGGGACTAGAAGCAAGGTGCCACCCACTCTTCTGTTCCCAAATTCACAGAGAGGGAAAGCTCTTTGTAAGCAGTGGGGGAGGGTGGCTAGTGCTCCTCTGTCTGAGGAAAAGTCAGTACATATAGCGGCAGCGCAGGTGCAGATCAGTCAGGGATGGTTTGAGGGAAACTAAAATGCATGACCAAGAGGGTCAGATTCTCCAGTTTCAGGGTTCATCCCCTTAGGTTTGGAGGTGGGGGGCGGTGACCAGCCTTTGCAAGGTCATATATAATACTCCTAGTACTTACTTACAGGGTGGCATAGAGGCCTACAGCCCAATCCAAGATTTTCAAAAGCACTTGGTAAAGGTTGGTCCAGGGCTGTCAATATGGACCCAAAAGCTGTATCTTCAGATGACCCTGCCTGGAAGGAGTGTGTTCTATCTAAAGCAGCCTAGTGGGGCTCAATCATGGCAGGCTCTCCACCTCGCTGTACTAGGCGGGTCTGAGCATGCCATCAAGGACCAGCCTACCAAAAGCCTACGGGCTTTTTTTTTTTTTTTTTTTTTTTTTTTTTAGAATTGGGCGGCAAAACCTCATGAGGTAAAAGCAGCCTTTTATAAAAGAGCAGATGTCCTCCGCACCCTGCAGCAGGGAGGAGGAATGTACCAATGTGGATTGCAAAAGGAAGCCAGGACTCTATGTGCTACAGAAACAGAACTCCTTACTTAGGTCGCTGGTTTTCTTGGGCTACCTCACCCGTCCTGCCCTACCTGCACCGGAACCGTGACAAGGTACCTCCATTTCATTCCAAGAACCACTAGGCTAGGACACGCCGCTGCATCTAGGATTCTGGGCACCCATCCTAACAGACCAGCCTAGCTCGCTTCTCCCTCAGGCTCGAGACCCGCCCAGCTCCGGGCCCTAGACGCCCTGTCCACTGCACCATCTTGTTCCCCACCCAGCCGGGCCCCTTCAGCTTACAAACGCGCTGCCTACTGCCCACTGCATACAGAAAGGCATTCTGGACTGTGTCCACTACGCAGCTCAGCGCGTAGCACCAACTTCTCCCTGGCCGTTGCGGGTACTGGCAGCACGTAGGACTCACCTTCGCTGAGCAGCGGCAGCAGAAGCAGCAGCCACCGCAGCCCTGTGGTGCCAGCCATCGCCCTCGCCATCGCAGGTGCCGTGGCAAGAGTGAAAGTGGCTCTGGCAGGGAGTGTCAGCAGCTGGGTACAGCACTTAGCCTGGCCGCCCCATCCCGCCTGTGACGTGGAGGACACTGCAGACACCAAGCTCAGGGAGCGACTCTGAGCGCTCTTGAGTGCGGTGCACCGACCTCCGGTAGCTGGAATGAGACTAGGCAGCACGGGCTTCGAAGGAGGTGCTGGCAGGGGCGGAACGGGGCGGGGCTAGGAAGCAGGCTGGGTGTGGGTAGGGGCGGAACTCGGGTTATCTGCCCAGCCACTATTGGTGCAAAGCCGGCAAGGCGCAGCTAGCAGACTAAAGCTGAGCGACAGGCGGGCCTGGGCTGCGCTGGGCAAGAGTAGGAGCAAGGTGAGGGGCTTGTGTGGCGGGTCTGCCATCTACAGCCCAATCCACACCCCTCCTCAAGCACTGCCACTCTTTCCTAGCCTATGTGCCAGCTAGTGGTCCCAAGCGCTTCGCCCATTCCCGCTGACTATACAGGACAGGGAAACTACTCAAGGATGTGGGGTTTGGAAGATCTGGCTGAGTAGCACCCAAGTAGATTTGGGACTAGGAGGCTGCCCTACCTCGTCTGGCGAGGAGTTCATTCTGTCATTTCTCAAAGCAGGAGGTGTGGTGGGAGGGCGGCCTTTTGGAGCAAATGGAGGGGAAGAGCCAGGGCAAGAGCAGGAGAGCCGAGCACTTTTTGCACTTGCTGAGCACCCCTGGGATGATCCTGGAGTGTGACTTACAATGTCCGTATTTGCAGAGGAAAAGAGGGTAGGGGTCTACCAGGGTCAGTTTGTGCTACCACCTCTTTAGGACTGATGCAACCAATGGGAGCAGGAATTGGGCCTGGGCACACCTTTCTAAGAGACCTTGCGCTGGTGGCCTAGTGGGGTACTTGGAAGCTGGATTCTCCTCCCCTCCTCAACAGAACTCTTTGGATGTGGGACTGACTGGGTAGGAAAGCCAGTAGCAGAAAGGAACTGGGGCCTTAAATAATTTTTGCCCAAAGAAATGATGCCCACACATTTTGGCAATATAATCTTCAAAAGGGGAAACTCAAGGCCCTTAACAGGAGATTCCTGGGGTGAGTGGGTCCCATGTCTCTGTGGGAAAAGCTGACTGTTTTCCTTTCACCTTGTAGCCTTGGGGTAGAAGAGTACAGTGTAGCTAGACTTGTGGGGCCACTACTTTAGGGCCTTTTCTTCCTGGTGTTCACAGAGCTGTACTCTGTTGCCTGGCTGAGCTCAGTGCTGAATGGGAGATCTACACATCATTCTGCAGATATGAAGTCAAAGTGAAGTCACCTTCCCAGGCAGGAGGAGGAGCTGCCAAGACAGAAGCTACCTGGGGGCTCTGCCAACCAGGATGTGTGGTGTGGGCCTATTGGCAGAAGGCCAGGGCTTAGTGTTACCAGCTCAGTAGAGCCACCCTGCAGCCATCAGACCTTCTTGCTGCCTGCCACAAATGCCCAAGGCCTTAGCCCCTGAGATTTATGGGGCTAGAGTTGGCCACATAGGGCTCCCTTGGGTGTAGACAGGCTTTACCTCTGGTGTTAATGGCTACCAAAGCTACACACTCAGGGCTTTATCCAAGAAAGGAACCTGAGTAGGAAGGGAGGGACTGAGGAGCAACTTCTTTGTTACAAAACAGGCTCCTGTAGTAGGAAAATGCAGAAGGAAGAGGGGTGGCTTGGCCTATTCTTTCAATCAGCCTCCATCCCTATCTCCCAGGGAGTACCCTGGCCAGGGCTTGGCTGATCCTGCATAGGCTGGATGTCTGGTTGGCTCTGTGTCCCAAATGAGGCCATGTTCTTGTCTGGGCCTCCTTCTACCTCCACCCTGGTGGGGGGCAGGGAGTGGTCTTGAGTGGATACCTTCATTATGGTGAGGGCATTGCCCTGTTCTTATATCAGTGTTTGGGGAGCCTCACATACATGTATATGTGTGTATGTATGCATCCATGCATATACACATGTTCACACACATGGACATAGTTTCATACCTTCTCCCTTGTGCATGCCTAGGGCCTTGACCAAAGGGGCACCCAGTAGAGGCCAGGCATGAAACCCTGGGCTTGCTAGCCTCAGACTGCAGGTGAAGAGTGACTCAGCCCTGCCTGGAACTGTGCATTGACCCAGGATCCAGAACGTCAGAGCAGCAGGAAGATACTTCCTTCTCCAGTAGACAGGAAATGAATGCCGCCTCCCTGAGGTCCCACAGGCAAGGTCAGAAGCCCAGCTGGGGCAGAATCCAAGCTAGCCTGATTCCCTAAGAAACCTTTCCATTTTCTCCATTTTGTTCCAGGGACCCCAGGGAGAGTATGGAGGAGGTCTCTTGTCCTGTTCCCTGTCCTGGCTTCCCTTAATCATCTCCCTCTGTGCCTCAGTTTCTAAGTGTATACATCCTGCTCTCAGAAGCAGTGAGGATAAAAAATGGGAGTTTGACAGTAGACCTCAGTGTTGGTTGTACAATAAATGCTCAATAACTCACAGGCATCATCTTGCCTATATGTAGGACTTTGGCTTGCCACATGGTTGAAGGTTGTGGGCTCTCTCAGCATTGGAAAGCTCTATGGGGGTTGGGGGAGGAGGTGGGTCACAGTGTGGTCAGTGCTCCCCACCCTTGCTCACAGACCCCTTGGAGCATCACCAGGGCAGCTTTTATCAATAGATTCCTTGGCCCCATTTTCATAAAAGTCCACATCTAAAAAAATAGTTCCACAAGAGGTTCTGATATGGGATTCTGCTTTAGAGTAAGTCAGACTTGAGTTTAAATTTTGCCACTAATAGTCATGTGCCGTTGCACAAGTCACTTCATCTCTCTGTGCCTCAATTTTGACATCTCTGAAATGGGGGTTGAAATAGCGTTTCCTCCTTTTGGTAGCTGGGAAGAGTGGCTAAAATAGTGTTTGTGAGAACACAGGATAAGGTGTTCTGTGGGTGGGTAGCTCACATTATGCCTGCTTCTGTGCAGATGAGGCCCAGAGCTCCCTTGGGTTTGGTTCCTCAGGGAAGGAACGGTGGAGGTCAAACCCAGGAAACAAGGATCCCATTTGGTATCTGGTGCAAACTTGCACAGATGTGGAGGAGCTGCTGGTGGGTGTAGGAAGTAGGGCAGGAGGGTTTGTGACCATGAACCCATGTGGCAGTGGGTGTGGGGACTTAGGAAAAAGAACTACTTTTAGGAGCGGAGGCTGAGGGACAGGAAAAACAGGGCTCTGTAGCTTTACAGGAATGGGGAAACCAAGCCAGGAGCACAGCCTCATCCTGTAGGCACTGGAGGCCAGGCAATGTTCTGGAAACTGCCAATGTAAGCCCCTCAGTCCACTACCTGGGGCCAGATATGATCAGAGTGTGCATGGGATGATGTCTTAGTCCCTCCTGCAAGTATATTGATGTAGATGCTGGAAGCAAAGAATTTGAGGCTGACTGTGAGTGCTGTAGCCAATTGCTTATTACCTCAACTTCCCCTTCTAAGCAGAGGTAATGGTAGTATTTATCACTGTACTGCTACCCCAGTGGGTATGGAGGTGCAGGCAGGTCTGTTTGACCTTCTAGAGGGGAAACATCAAGGAGAACCAGTGCCTACCAGCTGACTCTGAGGGCCTCCAGCAAGGCTCCCTGCCTGCCCACTCCCATGTTAAATATGCTGTCTCCATAACACACTATAACATGCCAGGCTTGGGCTCACAGGGTATGGCCCAGGGACCTTCTTCCCCTGACTCTGTGGAGGACCCACCTGCCTGTCTTATGCCCATAACTGGCATTTGCAGACAAGGTTTCAGCCTGGCCAGTGAGGGGACCCTTCTCAGGCCTTAACTAGGAACTGGGTGCCTAAGGCCCAAGCCCAAGTCTCTGGAACAGAAGTAACTGGGTTCTGAATATCTGTCAGAGACCCCACAAGGCTCAGACAAGGTCTACCTCCATCCAGAGGTCTGACCTCAGCTTTTAGCCCCAACTCACCCTTTAGACTTACTTTTCTCCTCTGAATTTCCTTCCCCTGCTTTCTCCATTTTCTCCTCTGCTTTTCCTTCTCTTCTCCTCCCTTCCCCTTTCTCTTGGAGGAATCTGTCTCTATTCCTGTCACCTAGCCCAAGAACTGGCTAAATACATTACTGGGCCTCAGGTTCCTCATCTGTGATATGGGAATGTCATATAGTAACTGCTTTGCAGTGTTAGGAGTCTAAACCCAAATGAAGCATCAATAGAATCAGCAGTTTCTGGCTCAGCAGAAAGTGAGTGTATTGCTCATTCTTATTCCAGTTTTCTGAAGTCCAGGGAGCTGTGTGGGTGGGAGGCTGGAGCAGTGGCATGGTGTGAAGACCACAGATAGCCTTGAGTTGTATTTTGGCTATATCTTCTGTGAGAACCAACATGTTTCCTGTGTCTCTGGGCCTCAGTGGGAATGCAGAGTCCCTTCCCCCCAGATGCCTGATGACAAGTGAATTCAGGCAGCCAGGATGAGCACTACTATTGATTATTATCAGGGGTAGGAGTTGAGGCCAACAGGCCACAGAGGTCAATGGACATTGCTAAGTTAACATGGGGGACAGGTGGCCCCTAAACCCAAATACCTGCTTTCCTTAGGCTGGCTTCCCATCTGCACAGGTGACAATGCATACCTGCATGGAGGATGGTAGCCAGACTAAGACTGGCCTGCCTGAGCTAACACCTGTCCCTCAGCCTCACCCTCACCATGTGACCTGCAGCCTTCTTAGTGGAAGGAGAAAGAGCCCTGGAACCTGAAAGTCCTCTCTGCCATAGCAGCACTTATCTGACCCTATCATTACACATTTGGGAGCCTCACTTGACTCCTAGGGGCTTTGCTCACACTGAGTCTGAGAGTCCCCAGCCTGAGGGCACAGCTGGCCCAAGGCAGCTGCCTCTTGCATCATCTAGGCTAAGGAGAAGGCCAGTTCTGGCTCACAAGCAAGCTGTGCTGATATTAGGGAGCTTGGATTGGCAAGTCCAGCAAATATGGCCTGAATGCTTTTTAGAGAAAACATCTCCCCAGGCGGTTTCATAATCTGCCTTGTAATGCAGATTTAGACAAGTTTTTACGAATGCACTTTTTAAAATAGGTCTTAATGGATCCTTTGCAGTAGTTACAGTCTATTGCATAAATGCAAACAGAAGGCTTTTTGAAAACATGTATTATTGATCAGAAGGGTAGCAGCAATTAGAAGCCAGTGTGTCATATTATTCAATACACACTTCCTATACAGCCCTGCTTATAATCACTCATAACTTTCTATCAGTAGGAAGTCTTACTTTTCCCTTTTGCTTCAGAAATTGGAGGAGGACTGCTTATTAGCTGTGGGTGAATGAAAAAGAAAATAAGCTTTCTATTATCATCTCAAAATCTAAATAGGACTTCTCCAATTTTAGACTAAAATGGCCTAAGGTAAGATGGGTGATGCTTCTCAATTTGGTCTATGGCTCACAAAAAAACAAACAAACAAATAACTTGGTGACAAGGTAGTAGAATTTCCCTGAAGGTCCTTGGGAAAGCTTTTTTTTTTTTTTTTTTTTTTATGTGAAGGATGCTGAGGCAAAAGGGAGAAGTGACTTAAGAAGGGTCCACATGTAGACATGACACCTGGCCACCCAATTTCTCCAATATTTTTGTTTCCCCCTCCTCAGTCATGAGACCTAAAATGATGAACTAGTATAAAGCTGAGACTTACTTTTGCTCAAAAACTCATATGTGAATCTATATTTCACATTTCACATCTGCCCTTCTTTTTTGAAGAACTCATTTATTGAACAAGCATTTGCTGGGCTTTGATTATATTTCAGGTGATTTTTCAACAATGGAGATACTATAGTAAACAAAATCAAACCCTGCCTTGATGGTGCTTCTCGCAATCACCAATACACAATGCATATGTACAGCACATCCATCTGTAAGTGACCCAGATGGTGAGGGATACAGGGCAAGGTGTCCATCAGGGCTGGGTGCCCTGGAGAGCTGACTTTGGGCAAAGAGGTGGTGTTGCAGGGACAGTACTGCTCTCCCTGGAAACACTAGGATATAGGAAGGAGGCAGAGGCTGTCCTTAGAGTTCCCCATGCTGCTCCAGCAGGGACAGGAGCCATGTTCTTCCCCATCTTCTCATAAAAGCATCTCCTTAGCAACTTTACCCTTGCCCCACTGAAAGTTTCATCTCTAGCTCTGGTCTGAGATGGTTATAGTCACAGAATCTGCCAGCAGTACTCTCGCCTAGGACATCCTTTGAAGACAGAAAAAAACTGCTGAGTGTTGGTGTTCTAACAAATAGGAAGTCCATTGACTTAATGCCCCATAATGGCTTCTTGCTCAGGATGGTGTGGGCTATAGTTCCATGCACAATAAGCACTTTCAGATCCATCTCAGGCCTGAGAGCTGAGGTAGTGCACTGTGAACTGGAGGGGTGGGACAGAGAGGGACCCCAGCTTGCTAGCAGGTAGTCACAATGCGTAGGGGCAAAGCCCGGTGGCTCCCCCAGATCAATATGTTTGCAGACTGGGCTAGGAGCATGATACTTACCCCAATCCCTGTTAGCCTCTATATGCCTTACCCAGCTATTTCAGAAGCCCTAAGGAGTTGGTCTCAGGTGAATCACAGGTGTCCTCATTGTTTCCTCTCCAGCAACTCTATCAGGTAGCTACCTGAACCTAGACACCGCCCCCAACCTTGGATCCCACACTTGCTGCAGATGGGGCTCCCTCCCTACTTGCTAAGAAGTTGGCAGTCTGGCCCTTGCCCTGAAGAAGAATGTTGTCTGATAGAATGTTCCCAATAATGGAAACATTCCACTCTGTGCTATCCAATATGATGGCCACTAGCCAATTATGGCTATTGAACACTTGAAATGTGGCTAATGTGACTGAGGGACTGAGTTTTTAATTTTACTAAATTTATAATAATGTAAAATTAAATAGTCACATGAGGCTAGTATACTTATTGAGCTGGTTTGAGAACCAGCTCCCCAGCTGCTCCCTGGAGCTCCTTGGGAGCAGGACAGACTCCTGACGCAAACCTTCTCCAATAAAGGGCAAATGGAGAAGCCAGAGCCTGCCTAGCCCCAGGCCTTGTGGGCACTGTGTGGTCCCAGAGTGCTCTCTGATCCAGCAGCTTTCACTGTTTCCAACTTCCTGGTGGTTTGAAGAGCAATAGCTCCAGGGAGAAGGGTGGCATTGCTAGGGTGTAACCTGGACATCCTAGTCACCCTGGTGCATCCTCTGTTCCTCTTCAGGCCCAGGCCCTGGCCTAACTATGCCTTCTGAAATCCCTGCCCCTTGAAGGCAGAGTGAGTACAACTGAGCAGAGGCAGAGCCCTCCTCCTCTCATGGGCCTCTTTGGAAAGGGTCTGATGAATTTGTGCATATTAAGGGCTGTCAGGGGACTCTGTGCAGCAGCCTAAGACCAAAGGGCCTGCTCACTAATGCTGGGAGCTCAGCACTGGGTCCCTCTCAACAACTCTCATCTCTCTGTTCCCAAGATCCCAACTTCCACTGGCCCCAGTGCTTCCTGACCACTGGCTTCCACCAGTTGTTCCATCTGCCCATCCCACCTCCTCCTGGACCTCTCTGTTCAACTCCTACTCACTACTCGAAATCTCTGCTCTCAGGTACCCCTCTTCCCAGTCCTTGCTCAAAAGCTCCATAGAAACATTGGTCTAACTGTGCTGGATTTATGTCTGAGTGCCTGGAATGGGGACCTAGAAAGGATTCAGAGTGCTGGTCAAATGTCTTATAGTGATTAATTGATCTCCAGGGAGAAAGACAAAGAGGTATGCTATAGACCACAGGTTGGGTAACGATGTACCATATGCTGAGGCACCCTGCATGCATTCTCATGCACCCTCTGCACCCCTTCTTCCTGTGGGCTGTCCCTCTCAGAGGGAGGACAAGATTCCCCAAATAAATCATTTAAGGCCTGACATTTGGAACATTTGAGTTATAGACTAAATACTGATGCCTTTTAGGTAAATTTCTTTTTGAGAAGTATTTTACAGAGGTTTATGACTTTAATAGTTTTTCTGTGTAAGACAAGCATCAGGAAATATTTTTTTTTTAGGGACTTTCTCTTAAAAGCTCTACTCCTTTTCCTTCTGGCTTTTTAAACATAAGGAAACAGGAATCTTCAGTGAGGGAAACATTCTCCTCCAGGTTCCTTGAAGATTTGCCCTGGGCTGGCATTGCTCAAGTGAGGAATGGTCCAGAATGTTCTGCATACCTCAGGGCTCCAGGCTAGCAAAGGTTTGGGGGCTAGGTGTCTCAGGAAGCTGATATGGGAGCTTAGAAGTGCCCTCTTCACCCAGAGCAGTTCTCCCCTCCCTAGTCCCCCCCCCTCCCCCACCACCACCAGAGGAGTCTGGGCAGCTGGTCTACAGGGATAAGAAAGGCTGGCCCCATGTGGAGGATGAAGTGCCTCCAGAGGCTGGAAATTTTCTGTAGACTGGAAACTTTACAAACTTCTCTGTGCTGAAACCCAGCAGCATACAGGAGCTGAGCTCATTGCAGGCCCTATGCCAGAGAGGAGACATGTGGAGAAGGTCAGATGCAATCATGTCTGGAAGCTTCTCCCTTCTAGCTTAGAGACAGGCTCCCACCTGCTTATCTTGGGCTCTGTCTGTCCTAGGACCAGCAGCAAGCCCTGGGTCCTGCAGCCACCTTCTGCCCAGCTCTGGCTAGGGTAACAAATGGCCACCTGGGAGACTGCTTCCACTAGCACTGCTCTGTTCTTAGCCTCCACCTGCTCCCATGGTGACAAGGGCTTTGTTGTGAGTGGGGGATTCCCCTTTGAATTGCAATTCATTCTCAAGTGAGGCCAGCACCAAAGAGCTACATCCTATATTGTTTGTGCTGTGGCTCTGGGCCACCTGGGGATAGAGGGGTTCCCCTGGCCAAGATGGAATGACTTCCAGGCAAAGTGGGTGTGGGTGGGGAGGTGGCATGAGTAGAGCTCAGGCAGGAGCAGGAGGGCACGGTGGAAACCCAGGATCTGGTTCACAGAAAACATACAGAAGGAATTGAGAGGAAATCTGTGTGGGCTCTGTGGTGGTGTAGGCTCCAAGGGCACAGGCAGGCAGATGTTCTTCTAACACAGCTTTGTGATGAGCACTGGGGTTAGTGGGGATCTGGGGAGAAGTGTCCCCAGGCAGGATAGGACCTCTCCTGAGGGTAGCACAAATGTCTAATCAATCAATGCACCGAGACTCAATGATGGTTGTAGGAAACAGCCTTAGGTTTCATCAGGTGATTTCTGTGAACACCTGAAACCACTCTTTCAACAGCTCTAGCTGCTGTAACAGAGAAACTTGGCCTAGTTTTTTCCATTTCTGTAGCTATTCTCTTCTCCCACCCTGCCCTTCCATCTTGTACCCTTAATCATGGCTCAGAGCTTCTCCCAGACCCCCTCTTGTAAGAATCTCAGCATTTTACTGAACAGAAGTGTGTATGAACAGGATCCAGTGTGGTCAGCAATCCTGGTCATTTTATACCAGCTGTCTCAGATGGTGGGTGCTGAGAGGCCTGGACCTAGGTGCCCCTTTCTCCATCCCAAGGATCTTTCTCCCTCCCTCCTTCGCCCCCTCCCCCATTGCTACTTCCCCCACCCCCAATTCAGTCCCTGAGACTTGCTTAGACCCTCATCAGGAGTCTACAATTTTCTAAAGTTTTGCTCCTGCTTTGTGGTTCATTTCTGTGCACGATCCCAGATACTTGGATATAGCTGTTTATTTGTACCATTCACAGCAATCTTTTGTTTTTTCACAGTGTGTCTTGGTAACAGCTACCCACAAATTGAAAGCAGCCCATCAACCATGAACCATCTTTGGGAGCCCTCAGGATCTTGCCTGTGTGTTGGGCAGCAGAGAATAATCTGTTTTATTTCTCAGGCTCGGGGGAGGTATTGATTGATTACCTATTTGCACCTATAATTTATCAGCATTCCCCAAATCCTAAAGATTTTAGGGTTTAATTACACATGTCTGACTCCTGGCAAAAAGTACAAGTGAGGCCATGCTGGGAGGCCCACCTTTGCAAGCCCATATCATCTCTCCTAGAAAAAGAAATAGGCCTGGGGCCAGTGGGATTGAGTGAGAACAGCTCACAACTGTCAGCTGCAGAAAACCTATCTATGGGCAGTCCTGGATTGGAGCCTCTCATTCAGGGTCACAGCATGTGCTCAGGTGGTAGCAGTGTCCTGTTTTACAGGGGAGGTCCCTAAGGTACCAGCCCAGGTGTTTCTTCACTGGAGGCTTTGCTCCATGCCACTCTGTAGAGGGTTGGTTAAAAACAAAGCCTGCCCCTCAGGTTCTGACTCTGGATGAGGGATGATACAAGAGACTTCACTTGGAATGAGGGGCTGTGGATGCTGCTGGTTCTAGGTCCATACTGTGGGGTTCACTGCTCCAGAGTATGGTTGGATGGGAGAGAGTATGAGGGTCTCAGGGGAGAAAATGTCCACCCACTTTACCCTCTAGTCAGCATGCCTCATCCCAGCGTACCTCTCTCCTTCCTCTCTTGCTTCCTTTCCAGACTTCATCCATCCCTGATTTATGCCCATGGCCTTGGATTTGCTAAAAGCTCACCCAGAGCTCACTGGCTGTGCTTCTCTGCAGGGACCACCTGTGATTGCAGATAGTTCTCAGTTTCCTTCTAAGACCCATTTCTTCAGCTGGGTCGCTCATGTGAGGCTCAGGCTCTTCAGAGTCCAATGGAGGGTCATGCACCTTCACTGCACAGGCACACAGGGTGGCCATTCCCATGAATGGGCTAAATTCAACCCAAAATTTGTGAGTCGACCTTTGTACAATACTGAGTTTCAGGGAATCTATAGCAAACACATTTCTCCTGTCTGCAGAGCAAGACATTTATTGCTATCATCCTGATGACCATGTACTCAACTCTAGGGCACCTGGTTTATGCCAAAATGTGGTTCTTGGCTGACTCAGGACTTCTGTATGGCCAACCAGGGCCTTGAGAAGCTGAGGGAAGATGGGAAATCATGGGGATGTCAGGAAACCTTGTGTCTTTGGATGGGGACCTGCAGGTCCCTCCAGACATCACATGCAGGTGGCAGTGGTGGTGGTGGCAGTGACTCTGGCTGGCCCGTGCATTGCTACTTACCAAGACTGTATCTTTGGAGCAAAGGAATTTTTAGTCTTCAAGAAAACCTTGCAGCCAGAGGATACTTAATGAGATATGCACTGTTCAGAAATGTTTCCTAGTCATTGAAGAAAACAGTCAAATAAAAATTAATCTGGCCCTATAAGGATTAATATAAACACATCAGCTGCAGGACTTCTAAGGGATGCCACTCCCATCTAACACTCCCTGGGTTAAATACTTCAGGACAATGATTTACATTCTGTACTGCAGGGCTCTGCCAGCATAATTAACAGGAATGACAAATGGGGCCATCTGGCTGTGCCTGCCTATGTGGTTGGGGTGAGGGGAGATGAGGGAAGCACACAGGCTGCCCTGGAGGTTACTGGGATCTATCTGAGTCCACCCAGTCTCCTTTTACCCACTTTGTCTCCCTCCCTGGGGAGCTCCAGGCTACCAGCTAACAAATTTAAGAAGGCATGGGCCATGGTGCTATTTCACTAGGCCTCACCCCTGTCCCCCATCTCCCCTCCCAGGGTAAAAAGAGGGCAGGGCCAGGCTAGGCAAGGCACTCCCTGAGACCAGCAGTGAGACTCCCCTGGGCTGGGGGAACCTCCTGGCAGTAATCAATCATACACACACACACACACACACACACACACACACACATCCCTTTGCTCTGTGGCAATTACTGCTTCAAACTCCTGATTAAGGTGAAATTGCCTAAGCAAGCATGAATTCCCACCATTCCTAATTTGGGATCTGTTGTTTCCTTAAAGGAGATGTAAATCTAAGCCCTTGCTAGCCCTTGCTTGGATGATTCTCTGCAGGGAGCTTCAAGCTGGGGCTCATGCATAGAAGCAGATGAGTCTCACTCAGCTGCAGGTATGGTCTTCCTGTTATGCCAGGTGAGCCAGGTGAGAGAAGAGGCACTGACACTCCCCTGTGGTGAGGGCTGTGCTTGAGCATTCTGTCTCCAAACCCATGTGCATATGCTGTACCCGGGCAGGAAGAACAGTGTGTGGGCAGAGTCAGGGCCAGTGAGCCCTGCCTCCTGTAGAGGAGTCAGTCTTTCCTGGATCTGATCGATCCTTGGGGGAAGGAAAACATTGTCATGTGTCCCTTAACATGGAATCCCGAAGCCCGGGTGGAATCCCGAAGCCCGGGAGGAGACCAATGCCAGGAGACAGAATGTTTGATACCCCAGCCCCTCCCTGCCAAGCCCTCACCTTCCTTTGGGGATTCTTCATTAGCCACACTCCCTGCCAGGTTTGGGGTTTCAACAACTGCAGAGGGTAGGGGATATCAACTCCTCACTAGCCAGCCCTCTGCTCTTACGCTAAACCCTATTCACTGCCCTTCAGGTATGCCTTCTGCTTCTGTTGAGCTCTGACCATACAACACCTAAGGAAAATTCCTGCAGGGATTAGTAGTGAGGAGATTCTCAGGGAAGGATTTGTTCTCTGTTCTTGATAGTGTGAGAATCTAGCCCTTGCAGGGAGGCATTTGATGCCATCTTTGCATGCCCTGCTCTGAGTAGCCAAGGAATGCAGCCCCATGTGATTTCAACACTGTTGTCCATGCCCACACAGGAGCAAGAGACCCTGATCAATCAAGGAATAGAAAGTCCCTAACAGGCTACCCAATCTAAGCCTCCTGATACAGATGGAGAAGCTGGGGCCCCAGACAGACTGGTCAAGGTCACAGAGCAAATCAGCTCTCTTGGCCTCTGGGCAGTGCCCTCTGCCTACCAGACCTGGCTGCAGTGTTGCCCATGATGCTGGTCTGGGACCACAGAGTTGTACTGAATCTTAATGAGGAGATAAGCCATAAACCTGGACATCATTCTTTACATTGTCTGACAGGCTGATTTCCTGCCCACCCCAAATCCAGACATTGGTGTCCTTAACTCCTAGGATATCAGTATGTGACCTTAGTTGAAAATAGGGTCTTATTGATGTTATCAAGCTAAAATGAGGTCACTGGTGTTTTGATTAAAATGGGAATATTGGACACAGAGATAGGCATAGAGAGAAGATGATGTGGAAAGATTCAAGCAAGGAGAGAGGTTTTGCTTTGGTTGGCTCCTTTCCTCACAGCCCTCAGAAGTAACCAACCCTGATCTCAGACTCCTAACTTGCAGCTCTGTGAGGTAACACATTCCTGCTAGTTAAGCCACCCAGTGTGTGGCACTTTGTTGTGGTAAACCACGGGAAACTAATATAGACTGTAAAGAACTTTATGATAATGAACTTAGTGTTGTTAGTTTCCTTTGTTTATGATCTTTGGGGGGTGGAGTGGTATTTCAGATATTTTTGTGCTTTTAATTTTTTAGTTTGTTTTGTTTTTGCGGATCCACACATCAAAATGTACCAGGCAGCCTTTCCCATTAGCATCTACTCCTAAACCTCTTTTTGTTAATCAAAATATGTGGATTAACTTACTGAGGAGATAAGTTTGCTTATCTCAAGATTGCTGTGGCTATTCATGGGTGTTTTTGGCTCCATATAAAGTTTTGAAGTATTTTTTTTCTGTTTTGGTGACATAGGTCACTGGTATTTTAATTGGGATTGTGTTGAACCTATAGATTGCTTTGGGTAGTATGGGCATTTTAATGATGTTAATTCTTCCCATCCATGAACATGGTATATGCTTCCATTTATTTGTATCTTCTTTAATTTCTTTCTTCAATGTTCTGTAGTTTTCTGAGTATAGGTCTCTTACCTCCTTGGTTAAGTTTATTCCTCAGTACTTTATTTTTCTTGTTGCTATGGTAAATGGGATTTGTTTACTTGCTTCTATTTCTTTCTTTCTTTTTTGTTTTTGTAATTTTCTTTTATTTTTCTTTCTTTCTTTCTTTCTTTTTTAAATGTGATTGTTGTTGTATTACATCATCCCCTTTTTTCTCCCCCCTGACCCCTCCCCACCACTTCTATTTCTGATGTTTCATTATTGGTATATAGAAATGCTTTTGATTTCTAGATATTGACTTTGTATCCAGCTATTTTTGCTACATTTGCTTATTAGGTTGAGTAAGTTTTTGGTGGAGCCTATTGGGTTTTGTATCCACACTGTCATATGATCTGCAAATAATGACAGTTTGACTTCCTCTTTTCCAATTTGGATACCTTTGATTCCTTTTTCTTGTTTGACAGCTATGGCTAGAACTTCAAAAATGATGTTGAATAGAAGTAGAGAAAGTGGACAACCTTGTCTCATTCCTGACCTTAGGCAGAAAGCTTTTATTTTTTGCCTGTTGAGAATGATGTTGGCTTCAGATTTCTCATATATAGCCTTTATGATGTTGAGGTATGCTCCCTCTATTCTCTTTCTGCTGAGTGTTTTTATCATAAATGGTTGCTGTCCTTTATCAAATGCTTTTCAGCATCTATTGATATGATCATATGGTTTTTGTCTTTCAATTTGTTGATGTGGTGTATTACATTTATTGACTTGCAAACATTGCACCATCCTTGCATCCCTGGGATGAAACAAACTTGATCTGGTGTAGGATCTTTTGAATGTATTGCTGGATCTGGTTGGCCAATATTTTGTGGAGAATCTTAGCACCTATGCTCACCAGAGATATTGGCCTATAGTTTTTTTTTCTTAGTTGTGTCTTGACCTTGTTTTGGAATGAGAATAATATTGGCCTCATAGAAAGAGTTTTGGAGTCTTCCCTCTTCCTGTATGTTCTGGTATAGGCTGAGAAGGATAGGAGTTAGTTCTTCTCTAAATGTTTTGTGAAATTCACCTGTGCATCTATCTGGTCTGGGGCTCTTGTGCTTTGGGAGATTTTGGATTACTTCTTTAATTTCACTAGTTGTTATTGGCCTATTCAGGCTTTCTGCTTGTTCTGGATTCAGTTTTGGTAGATTATGCATTTCCAAAAATGTGTCCTTTTCACCCAGGTTGTTGTATATCTTGTCATATAGTTGTTTGTAATAATTTCTTACAATCTTTTGTATTTCTGAAGTATCAATTGTGATTTCTCCTGTCAGTTCTGATTCTGTTTATTTGGGTCCTCTCTTTTTCTTGATGAGTCTGGATAAAGGCTTGTCAATTTTGTTTATTTTTTCAAAGAACCAGCTCCTGGACTTGTTGATTCTTCGAATCGTAGTTTGAATCTCTAAGTTATTTCGTTCTGCTCTGATCTTAATGATTTCCTTCCATCTATTTGCTCTGGGCTTTGTTTGATGTTGCTCTTCTAGTTCTTGCAGCTTTATGGTTAGGTTGTTTTTATAAACTTCTTGTGACCTTTTTTAGGTAGGCCTGTATTGCTATAAGTTTCCCTCTGAGGACTGCCTTTGCTGTGACATAGGTTTTGGGCTGTTGTGTATTCATTGTCATTTGTTTCCAGTAACTTTATTGTTTCTTCTTTGATCTTATTGTTAACCCATCCCACATCAGGGCAGATGGTTTACCTTGGTTTTCCTGCCAGTTGTGTAATGCCTGTGTGGATGTGCCAAGGTTTAATTACCCACCCTCCTACCGGAGATATTTAGCCTTTCTATTTTTTTGCTATCATAAACAAAGTTGCATTGCACATACTGTGCATGAGGGGGGCCAAAAAAAATCTCAGAATTTATTAAAAACTGCATGTTTAGTCTTACATGTTTAAACTTTGGGTTCCTTCAAAGTTCTCTCCATCTGATGCAATACACATGTCAAGATGTTTTCTCCACTGCTCAAAACTGATTTTGAACTTGTCAATTTTGATGCTTTTAGTGATTCTGTCATTTCACCTCTTCCACATCAGCAAAATGTTTCCCTTTAAGGACTCATTTCATCCAGGGAAGCAGAAACAGTAACTTGGGATGAGAGTAAGTGAATAGGGAGGGCAGGGCAGTGGGGTCATGCCATTTTTTTGTTCAAAAACTGCTGAACACTCAGTGTGGTGTGGTCAAGTATGCTCCTTAATCACTCATTAAGAAATGCAAACACTTTGAAAGAGTCTTTAAAAAAAAAATTCACAGAAACTGAAATCAGGCTCTCACAATGTCAGCTGGCACACTGATACAGATGGATTCCTAGAACACTCACCTAGCTAGGGAAGCCTCTACAAGAGGCCTGCTCTGTAGAAGATAATTCTATTATTTTGGGGTCCCCCTTCATACACTGATCTTTGCATTCATGTGTGAATATAGTGAAAAAATTTCAGGTTGGGTCAAGGAGTATGTATAATTAAAGCTTTGGTAGATGGTGCTAAATGACCTCCTAGAATATATTTTTAATTATGATTTTAATATATTTGAAAACACATATTTAAAAGAACAAAATTAGCACCAAACCCCTTTGAGTCCTTGAAACTGTGAGATCATTCTCTGGGACTGAATGTGATTTCACAGGGTTCAGTCCAAGTCTGGCGGTGGTGTGGGCCTGTGATTTCTTGGCCACTGTGTCTGTGGTAACCAGGATGGCATTGGGGTCTCACACACCAACCTTTCTCACTCTTATGGATATCAACTGGCAAGGTCAGTCACTGGATCACTTTTGTGAGAGAGGGAGATAAAAGTCCAATACTGGGGATGGATGGTGGTAAATAATCCTACACTTAAAATAACTTCCTGAAGTTCACCTGCACCAACACAAAAGCTCTTATTCAACACCTGCTATGAGCTGTGGTGATGTTCTTGTAGGTGGTGAGGACACAGTCCGTGATAACAGAAAAGCTCTGCCTGCAAAGAGCTTGCATTCTACTTGGGGAGATAAACAATGAACAGAGTACATGAGCAAACTGTAATATGTTAGGTGGAGAGAAATGCTATGAACAGTGTGATAGCCAGTTTTGTAAGCAGCTTCAGGTGTTTATGTCCTGTGCAATCTCCTTCCTTTGTGGGCTATACCTACAACTTGCTTCTAATGGCTATAAAAGGAAGAAATAGTGGGATACCATGTCTAAGATTAGGTTACAAATGGCTGTGATTCTGTCTTCCTGGTATCCTCTTCCTCTCTCCCTTGCACACTGTGTTATTTTGAGCAGTACAATGGTGGGCCCATGTGCCAGGGCCTCCACCAACAGCTCTCTAGAAGCCAATTCCTGACCACAGCCTCATGAGGGAGCCTGAAGCAGATCCATCCCTGATATGACGATAGCCCAGCAGGCACCTTGGCTGAAGCCTGTGAGAGGCCCTGGGCCAAAGGAACAGCTAACCCACAGCTGGATCCAAACCCACAGAAACTTTGAGATAACAAATGTACATATGTCTTCAGACACTAAATTTGTGTTAATTTGTTATTCAGCAATAGCTAACTAACACAAAAGGGAATAGAGAGTGCCAGGGTAGGAGTGCAGTTTAAAATAGGGTGGCAAAAGAGTTATTTGAGAAAAGACTTGAAAAAGAGAGCCATAGGACTTCAGGGGCAGAGCTGGATTTGGAGACATGGGTCTGTGGGAGCTCAGGACATGGAGGAAAGAGATGAGAGGTATGGGGGAAGGCAGAGAGGAGAGGGAGGTATCATACTAGCATTTGAGCTTCAACTCTGAACTTGGGTAAAGGGAGTCTTTAAGATTTTGAGCAGTTGCACATTTAACAAGGCCCAGGTGGGCAGTAACTGTTTGGGAAGGTAAGGGTAACAGGGAGATGACCAGCAGGAAATAGGGTCCTGATTTTACTTTAAAGGTTACCACAGGATTAGACATGGGGTATGAGGGAAGGGAGTTGTTCTTACATCAAAAAGAAGGAGATAGTGGACAGGTTTGGGGAGATATGGAGATCAGAGTCACAGCTTAAGCCCTAGATGCCTGTTGGACCTGGGGGCAGAGATTTAGGCCAGGCAGCTTGTAGAGTCTTTTGAAGCCTGAGGCAGGGGTGATTATGGAGAGAAGTGAGGAGAGGGCTGTGGGGCAGGGCAGCTGGGACCAAGGAGTCTGGATATAGATGAGGACAATGTGAGAAACAGGTGAATCACCACTGATAGTGAGACCAAACACTGACTGGGGGATAGCAACTCAAGGGTCAGTGGCAATGAGAGTGTCTCAAACCTTTGTAGAGGGCTTGAGAGAGTGTGCGAGGGACACAATTTGAACTAGTTTTTTTCTTTTTTGTTAAAAGGAGCAAAGAAATCGGGCTGCAGCTGAAGCGCAAAATGAGTCCAACAGAGGGGTGTCTTTGATGGAGAAGTAACAGTATATTTGGACCCAAGAGGACTGTTCAGCTAGACTGGGGAGCACCAGGATGTGGGAACCAGTCAGGGTGAGAGGAGGGAAACTGCCCTGGGAACCAGTGGGAAATGAGCATCTGGAGCTCAGGAAGTCCTGGGGGTTGCAGGTCCCCTGCAGCACCTTCTGGTGCCCTGACATTCCACCAAGCTGGCAAACAAGTGACCCTGGGGAGTGACTGAGAGAACTAGAGCAGAAATGGGAGACTACACTTGGAATTTCCTGACCTGGACAAGGTTCAATCTTTAATCTTATGTTATATTTATAGCCTTGTTTCATGTGGTTTGTGAGAAGCTGGAAAAAAAATGATGATAAGCTTTACAGAGGTAAGACTAACCCAAGACACCCTTGACTGACCCTCCAAGGTGCTGGGGGAAGGACAGAGGCTCTGGGGGAGCAGCTGTCAGTCACAGCTGAGGCTGCAGCTGGAGGCTGGAGTGTCCTAAGCAGCAAGACCAGGCTCAGATACAGGCTGTTACAGGAAAAAGTACCTTGAAGTCAAGTATTATTCAGGGAGGGGGGAGGGCAAAATCACTGTGAAAGTGGAAACATGTTCCTGAACTGGAAGCCCCTTGTCTAATGCTTTCCTTCCTCTTCATCTGGGTCCATGAGGATTTGTTGCCTCTTAGTGGCCAAGAACACAGGTCATAAGAGCAGGACCCTGAAGGCTAGATATCTAAGCAATTTGACTTTTTCTTCTTTTCTGGTCTCTTGGAAGAGATATAGTTCCTTCATTGATGTAAAATTGTTCAAAGTGCACTTCCCACAAACTCAGAAATAATGAATTGCCTCTTCTCCAATGGCTGGGACTGTAGCCATGGTTCTTCTGCCAAAGGTGGTCCATGACTGGCCACAGAACCAGTGTATGGTTCTGGTGTAGAACCCAGGTGCTGTGATGAGTGAGCTGAATATTTATGGAGGAAAGCAACTAGAAATCATCTGATCTACCCTTTTGCTTGGCAGATTAAGGAATGCAGGCCCAGAGAAGGCATTAAATTGCCCAGGGCATGCAGAAAGTCCCTGGGACCCTATCCAGCCTCTCTTCCTCCACTGTCTGTCTCAGACCAGGCTAATTTTGGGAAGCAGCAAAACATTTTCAGCTAGGAGTTGGTATTCAGCCAGGAGTTTGGGTTTAAGCCAGAAGTTGGTATTTGTTAAAAGACATGAAAAAGGTGAAACTGTTATCAAGAAAGTATATCTGGGGTCTGAGTTCACTGCGGGGTCTCAGGAACTAGATACCATCAGTCTAGCCTGACCAGTGGATATGAAGGGAGGCTGTTGTGTCACACATGGGAGCTGCTGAATCCCCAGCTGGCCTGCCCAAATGCTCACAGAGCCCAGAAGATAGAAAACAAGGTAACAGCCTGAGAGGAAGCGAGCAGAGGCACTCTCATTGACCTGTAGCTGGCTGCAACAGTCATCCATAAAGAGAGGTGCCTGAGTCTGAAACTTGGATTGGGTGCCCTGGAAGTGCTGGATCTGATCTATACACTCTTAGTCCCCAAGAAAATAAGAGCTTTCGGCTAGACCCCACAACTAGATATTCTTTTTCTGTTTCATAAACAGGCGGGCCTCTATATAGATGAACCTTGTGAGCTGGAGAGGGATAGAAACACTACAATGGTCCCACTGCTGAGGAAACATTTGGGGAACTCCATCACTTGCTCCCAGTTCACATGGTTACACAGATTTTTCTCTAATAGGGTAAAGAAAATAGTAGGAGGCTGTGCAAGATCATTCCCAACTTCCTTTTCCTTGAGATCTGCACTATTGAGGCCAATAAGGTAGCTACACTATATTCATAGCATGTCTTGAACTAAGTGTGGTCAAATGACACAGTTCTGGCAAATGAGACATAACTGACAGTCAGCTAGGAAAGTGTAGCAAGACTTCTTTTTCTCAATAGAAGAGCCAAACATGACAGGTACTTCCAGTTTTTTTTTCCATCTCCCTTCTTCCTACCTTGAAGGTGGATATGATGCCAGGATTTGGGTAGCCCCATTGCAACACAGGCAAAGTTTGTGAGATAGGAGCTAAGTATTTGCTTGGACAAGGCCCTACCTCGCTGAGCTAGCTGCCTAACCTAGGCCAACAGCTGTCAACTTGTGGGCCTCTTGTAAACTGAGGCAAAGCAAAACCTTATTTGTTTAAGCTGCTGTGTTGGGATTCTTGCAGTTGAAAGCATTCCTAGCTTTCCTAGCATTCCTAGCACCATTATGGTAAACTTATCAACCAGCATCACATATAACAGTAAAACCCTAACTGTATTCCCATTACATTTGAGATAAGACAAAGAGTGAGCCACTGTAACTACTAGGAATGATAATAATACAAATAATATATTTTGAGTGTTTGCTACATGCTAGCTCCTATCCTAAGCATTTGATACATTTACTCATTTGATCTCCCAACAGTCCTATGGGAGATATTTTTTTGAGTGTCAAAACTAAGGCACAGAGAGATGGAGGGAACATGCTCAAGTTGGTATGCAGTGAGTTATATGAACCCAGAAATTTTGGCTCCAGGATTGGGCCTCATAATCTTATGCCATATTCTCCAGCTAGCCATAAATTCAGGAGATGGGAAGAATAGCTAATGTTTTAGGTCTCTTCTCCTCTCATGTAGACACCCTATTTTTTTCCCTATGCACCTCTCTAAGAGAAATCAGTTACCTTCTAAAGGAGGGTAGAAAGCCAGGATCTGAACTGGAAGTTAGTTGGTACCTGGAATGTTTGAGAGCCTCAAGCTGAGATAGCTTGTGGGTCCACCTCACAAAAAGCTGAGACTTTGGGTTAAGGCCCCTTCTCAGCTTCAGGGCACATATGAGTCAATACTGCTGAGATCTTCTCTTCCTTCTTTTCTTCCTTTTTTCAAAGCTGATTAACCCCACTTTTGATAAACAAAGTGTGTATATATATATATATATATATATATATATATATATATAACTTTAATGTTATTGTTGTTGTATTACATTCATCCCCTTTTTACTCCTCTCTGTCCCCTTCCCCACCCACCCATTCCCCTACAAAGTCAAACTCACTTGTTGTCCATATCCATGGTTCTTCCATACTAGGTTCTTGTTTTTTTTTTTGTTTGTTTTGTTTTAAAGATTTTATTTATTATTCTCAGAGAGAGAGGAAGGGAGAGAGGCAGAGAGTGAGAGAAACATCATGTATGGTTGCCTTTCACCTGCCTTCAGCCATGGACCTGGCTGGAGACCTGGCTTGCAACCTGATTATGTGCCCTGGCTAGGGAATCGAACCAGTGACCTTTGGGTTCGCAGGCCGGCACCTTATCCACTGTGCCACCAGCCAGGGCCATACATGTTTTAAAGCTACTTTAGCATTCAATAATATTAGGGAATCTTATAGTCTGGGGAGCTGGTAGTCTCTTTTTCACCTATTATATCAATGCTTTTTTTTTTTTTAATTACAAAAGAAATACAGAAGTGTATAAAGTGTTCAAATAGTTCTGAAATGTATGAAGTAAAACAATAACTTTATGCTCCCATATTTTTAACCTCCACACTGTCCCCTCCCCAATTCTAAGGAATAGCATTGCCTGGGAGATTGGCATGTGTCCTACACAAACATACTCACCTATGTCAGTCTATATGTAGAATTCTGTAAGTTGCTTCTCCATTAAGACTTTATAGACTTAAAAAATCTGGCTTATTGTTTTTAACATATGCTGAGTGCTCTTTAGGAAGGAAGTGCTATTATTTCTAGTTCACCTTGTGTTAATGGACATCGTGGTTGTTTCCAATGTGTTGCTTTTATGCAGTAGTGTTCTGTTTTGGGTTGAAGAGAGTCCTACAAGAGGTATGGCTGTGCCCAAGTGTGCATATTTCTCAACTGCTGCACCAGTTACCTTCCCACTGACTGAGAACAAGCATTCTCCTTACTCATGCCCTCCTTAATCTTGGATACTTTCAATCTTTAAAATTTTTGCACCCTGGCTGGTGTGGCTCAGTGGATTGAGTGCTGGCCTGTGAACCAAAAGGTCACTGATTCAATTTCCAGTGAGGGCACATGCCTGAGTTGTGGGTCAGGTCCTTTGCTAGGGGCATGCGAAAAGCAAGAGGCAATCAATTGATATTTCTCTGCCTCTTGTTCTCCCTCCTTTCCCCTCTCTCTAAAATAATAAAGTAAAATAAAATAATAAAATTTGCAAACATTTCAGTAATATTTAGTGCCCAAATCTTGGTTTCTAAATACTGTTTCTACTAAAGGGTACCAGAAATTGAGGCACCTTGGAGAAATGACTGATTCCAGGGCTGGCACAGGGAACAATAACAACAACAAAAACCGAGCTTATGATAGTTTGCTGTAATGGAAAATAGGGAGGTTCTTAAAGAATGATAGGGAAATGTCCAAGGGATGCTGGAGCCAACCTGAAGGGGCCACCATTGACCAAATTGGAACTTTTGAGTATCAAAATAAATAACTACAATAATAAATTATAACCATTGTAATTAAAATCCCATGAGTCTATGGTGGTACTACATAAGTAAAAAGAAAAGGAAAAGCTTTTTCCTGTAGTAGAATGCTAGCTAATAAATGTAGATGGAATTTTAAAAAGCCATTATTTGGCAACAATTAAAATAATAATTGATTCAGATAAGACTCATCAACAGATGTTAAATTTGTGGGTGAAAGTCTGAACAGGAACATTGGAATCACAGCCTCTAAGTGTTTTCCCACAAAAGTACTTGTTTATTATAAAAGAGAAAATAGCAACCTTACAATCGAGAAAGCTTAACCAATTGATCACTATTAATATCATCAGTGATGGAACAGCTTCCAACCATCTCAATGTGACACGTTGAGAGGAAACAGCAACCCTTCTATAGCATCCCTGACAAAAATGCATGATCTGAGCCTAATCCTGAGGAAGCATCATGAAAACCCAAATAGAGGAACATTTCACAACATAACCAGACAGTTCACTTAAAAAATGTCAATGTTATGCAAGCAAAGAAAGGTATAGGTTATTTCAGTTTACACAAGACTCCTAGGTTATGACAATACATGATCAATGACTGGAAAAAATTGTTTTTAAGAACTCTATCAGAACACCTAAAAAAATGAAAGTATGACTTTAGATAATATATTCAAGTATGACTAATAGATAACAATGATATCAGTGTTAACTTTCTTGCATTTGATAACTATATCATGATGAAGTAGGAAAGTGTCCTTATTTGCAGAAGATTAAGGCTTAAATATTTAGGGGTATGGTGACATGAATGTATGCAACTATGGTCAAATGATTCAGAAAAGAAATTATGTATACATCCATACATATATGTACATGTATGCATGTATGAGAGAGAGAGAGAGAGAGAGAGAGAAGAAAACAAAGCAAATATGGCAAGATTTGAACAGTTAGTGTCAATCTGGGTCAATGGTATAAGGGAATTAAGGGAATTTTTTGCCTGAGTTTGGAGTTATTTCCAAATAAAAGGTTTAAGAAAAAATTATTTTGCCAATGTGCTAGGTATGAAACAATATCTTACAGGTATTTGGCTTTGCATTCACTTCATCACTAGAAATGCTGAGCCTATTTTTATGTATTAGCCATTTGTAACTATATTGTGAATTGTCTGTTTAAGTTTTGCTAATTTTTCTATTACATTGTTTTTGTTTTTCTAGGTGGAATGCTTCTAAACTTGTACTCTTTTCTTTTTTATTTCATAATGGTGAATATTTCTTCTAGTTTGTCTTCTGATATTTGTAGTGTCTTTAGCTGTGCAAATGTTTTACATTTATATCTAGTGAAATCTATCAACATCACTCTGCATGATTCTGCAACATGCTGTACCCCACATCTCTGTGGCTATTTAATAACTACTAATTTGTACTTCTTAATCCCTTCACTTTTTTTCACTCAGCCCCCTAACGCTGTCCCATCTGGCATCCACCAATATTCTCTCAGTGTCTATGAGTCTATTTCAGTTTTATTTGTTTATTTTGATCTTTAGATTCCAAATGTAAGTGAAATCACATGGTATTTGTATTTCTCAGACTGACTGGTTTCATTTAGCATAATACCCTCCATGTCCATTTATGCTGCTGCAAATGGTAAGATTTTTTTTTTTTTTTTAATGGTGGAATAACATTCTATTGTATATATGTGCCACTTTTATCAACTTGTCTATTGATGGACACTTGGGTTGCTTCCATATTTTGGCTATTGTAAATAACACTACAATGAACATAAGGGTGCAAATATTTTTTCAAATCAGTGTTTTCAGTTTCTTCAGGCAAATACCCAGAAGTGGAAACACTGGGTCATAAGACAGTTCCATTTTTAATATTTTGAGAAACCTTCATACTGTCCCACAGTGGTTGCACCAATCTGTTTTCCCAGTAACAGCACACAAGAGTTCCTTTTCCTCTACATCCTCAGCAACACTTGTCATTTGTAAATTTATTAATATAGCTACAATGTGCATGGAAAGAGCCAGGCTGTGTACCAGATCAATAAAAGTCCAAGGCTACAGAGGTCCAACTCCACCTGTCAGCTACCCTGCCTCACTTGATATTGGCAAGTCTTTCTCCAGAGTCTTCTGAAGAAAGACTGTAGAGTGGGTCAGGCTTGGTGAGACCCATAGCCCCATCCACAGGTCATGAACTTGGTAGGGTAGGACAACCAGGGTCAGGAGGTTGGAGCTAAGCAACCCCTACATGGAGGTTAGGCAGTCAGTGACTTGGTGAGGGAAAGTGGCCCCTACTCCAGAGCCAAACCACTCAGTCTCTGTCAGAGTCTCCAACTCTAGCTCCCTCAGGAGAAGCAATGCACAGATTCAGGTTTGGTGCAACAAGTTACCCCCAAGCTAAACAGAGTGGGGCCATGAGCTCTCAGGAGGACAGATGGAAAGAGTCACCCATACAGCTTGGTACCTGAGAAGCCCACAGGAAAGGCACAACCACTTTGTCCTGGTTCCAGACAATAGCCTCTGAGGACCCCAAGTCCAAAATGTTTTAGCTCTGACCAGCAGCACCTGTTTTCTCTGGAGAAACCGAGCTCAGCAGGATGGGGTATCTGGGACATGGAAGGGCAGATCTAAATAGTCTCTTATTGAGGGTAGTACATGCAGGTCTCTAGGAGGCAGGGCCAGTACTTCCTCTTTCTAGGATAGTGTGGGCTGAACTCACAGGGGAAATAGAAGTGGCCCCCTGCCATGTGATGTAGCTGTACATTCTAGTACCAGCCCGTCTAATTCCTGTGCAAAAGCTTCCCTGGGAGACATGTTCTGAAAGTCCCAGTTCTGTGTGCCACTCTGATCCTCTGCATGATTCAACCCAGCAGGATAGGACTGGCCAAGTGATGCCACAGGTGTGTGTGTGTGTGTGTGTGTGTGTGTTGGGTGTGGTGCTGGGGGTGCCAGCTGTGCACTCAAGGTAACAAAGACAGGTCCACTTTACACTATCTGAGTCTCTGCCAAGAGCCTCCCCAGAAATAGAGTACCTGAAGGTCACTGCTGTGTGCAGCCAGCAGACTTCTCCACAGGACTCAACTTGCAGTAGAGTGCACTCCCAGTGTTGGTGCTGTAGCAATGGGGGTGCTCCACCCTAGTAAATTGGCATCCGGGTGTCCAGCATACTCCCTTCTCTCCCAGTCCCACTGATTCCTCACTATTTTCACCACCAGAAGCTATGTGGGCTCTTCTTCCCATCTCTGTTGCTCTGGGTTGGGGATCCCTGCAGGTGGATGGGACCCCATGCTCCTTAGGGGAGGAAGTTTTTCAGCTGAGATATTCCTCTGACTTCTTACCTGCCCCATCTGGGTGCAGGGACCAGCCCTTTCCGCATCTCTATCCTTCATATTAGTCTTTTTGTGATTTCTTCTATAAATCCTTGGTTATAATATTTCAGTTCAGCTAAGCTTCAGATGGTGTTTCCGGCTGGTTGTTCTGTAACTGGGAGAGTCCAAAAGAGAACTTTCGTCTCTTAAAACTGTTGGAGGCACCAGCAGACTGTGTCCAGCCCTGACCAAGAAGGATGTTTTGCCTTTGGGGGAGGTGGAGTGTAAGGAAAGCCAGGTAGTAGCTCATAGCTGCAGTGTGGGTGTTTCATAGAGATTTTTTTAATAATAAGGGAACAGAGGTATGGCCTAGCAGGGACCCCACAGTACACATACAGCCCCCCTGCCAGCAAAGATGCCAGATTCAAATTGCAGTTCATGCCCATTGAACCTGGCTGTCCAGGAAGACTAGCAGGCTGTGTGGCTGGTGAACTGAGGGCTGCACGCAGAATGGAGGGCTTGCATCTGAACTTCACATGAGAGCAGTAAGATAGGAACTGGATGAGCAAAAGCTGAGCACCTAAGATTTTTTTGCAGCCAGCTGGGACCCTTAAACCATGGAGTGAAAACCTCTGGGAAGGGGAAGGCATGCTCATCCTTCACCAGCAGGATTGCAAACTCAAGGAGTAGGAGTGTAAAGCCAGGCTCAGGAACCCCCTGCTGGGCACATATCCAAAGAAGCCCTTTAAAAACTTTTATCAAATGTTATGGTGAATCCTTCTCAGGCCCTACTCCATTGAAAACAGCAGAGCAGAGAGATTAAAAACTGGCACAGCAAGAGGTTTTCAGGGCCCTGCCCAGTCTCGGCTCTCACACAGAGCTGCCATCAGGGCCAAGCAATAAAAAGCTGACCCTTTTACACAGATTGACCCCTTATATGAAATAGACAGCTAGTTCATCAGAAAGTATGCATTATTAGAAATATACTGGGACAGATCAAGATGTGTGGTGCAGGGGCATGAAAACATACCCACCATCTTTCCCAAAGACTGAACAGCACCTCCTGGGGTGAAGGGTGATCCAGGGATCCCATTCTCCTGAGAATACCAGAAGTCCCCTCTGGAGTTAGGTAATGGTGGTACATGTGGTGCTGTGGGACATTAGATGAACCTTCCCTGGGCCTTGTGCTGATAGAAAGCCACCCGAACAGAATAGCGTGTACCAGCCACGCATGAAGGAGATAGCCACAGACTGGATTGTTTGTAGTTTAGGACAGGCTGCCTAAAGCTAGACTGAGATATGAGCTGACATCAGGGACAGATCCTGAAGGAGAAAATAGTAGGCCATCAAACACTAGATTCTGCTGAGATGAATTCCATTTCATTCTTTTTCATTATTTGTGCTATTTTTCTCTAGCATAGCTTTTTAACTTTTTTTTTGTCTTCAATTTTTTCCTATTATTTCACTATTTAAAATTTAATTTTATTCTTTTTATATGTTATTCTTCTTTAAATTATAATTTTTGTTTTAATTCAAATCTCACATTTTACTCTTTGTTTTTCTCACTCTATTTCACCTTCATCCTTCTCTTTCTTATTTTTGTACTACATTTTTGTTTTTCCCTTTCTATGCATTGTTTCTATTCACCCTTATTGTTTTTCCTCCCTCCATCCTCTCAAAATCACCTCTCTTTCCATTAGTCATCTCACATTCTTTTCCCCTTTCTAATAATATCCTTATTGTTGTTCCCCCCTTATTAATATTTGCTTGGTTGTCATTGATATTGGAATTGTTCCATTTTTTTCTATTTTATTCCTAGTTGTTCACTTATTAAAATGTTAAATCTCATATTTTAATTTTAAATATCATATTTTACTGTTCCCTTGTCCTACTCCATTTTATTTTCCTCCTGCACTGTCTTTTTGTTTTAAATTTTATTTTCTCATTTTCTTAGTCTTGTTTATAACCATTATACTTATTATTTCTCCTTCTATCTTCTCAAAACCATTCTTGTTTCCTTTAGGCATCTCACAATTTTTTTCACTTTTATTTCTTTTTTATAATATTTTTTCTCTTTCCACTTTTATTCATCTTAGCTCATTTGTTGTGGATATAGATGCAGTGGGTATTTTTTTTTTTTCAATTTGGATCCAGCAAATATATTATTTAGAATGGAAGAGCAGATAAAGTGCTTCCCAGACAAGCTAAAGGTAAAAGAGTTCATCATAACCAAGTCATTATTATATAAAACATTAAAGGAACTTATTTAAGAAAAAGAGGATCAAAATTATGAATGCCAAAAAGACAAACTCATAACTCTCAACAACAGAATCTAAAAAATAAAAATTAAGCATACAACCAGAGAGGGAACAGAATCAAAGATCAGGGGAATATTTGGAGGGGTGTCAGCTTGGAGGGGAAGGGGAAGAAGGGGCAAAAGTTACAGGGCTTAAGAGTATTTCTGATGGGTGAAGAATAGACAGGGAGATGTTAAGAATAGTACAGGAAAAGGTAAAGCCAAAGAATTCACATGCATGACCAATGGACATGAACTAAAGGTTTTGGGGTTGTCAGAGGGAGGGGGATGCTGGGCAGATGGGAGCAAAGTAAAAAGAAATTGGAACAAATGTAACAGCATAATCAATTTTAAAAAGAATATGAATGACAAAAGAGAGGGAGGAGCACAGGCACAAAGGGAAAATATGGCCAAGGAATAAATATCTATCAATAATAACCTTAAATGTAAATGGATTAAATGCTCCAATCAAAAGATTGAATGAATAAGAAAACATGGCCTACATGTATGCCGTCTACAAAAGATAGCTTAGAACAAAATATCTACACAGGTTAAAAGTGAAGGGATGGGAAAAATATTCCAAGCAAGTGGGTATGAAAAAAATATGTCTAGGTAGTAATACTTAGACAAAATAGACTTCAAAACAAAAGCCATAACAAGAAACCAAAAAAAGGTCTTTCCATGATACTTAAGGGAGTTGTCTAACAGGAGGCTATAACCCTTGTAAACACTGCACCCAACAAAAGAGCACCTAAATACATAATAAAAATCTTGGAAAACTTTAAGAGAGATTGACAGCAATAGTTATCATAGGTGATAACAGCCCACTGTCAACAACGTATACATCATTCAAATGAATAATCAACAAGAATATTATGGCAATGAATGACACTACAGATCAAATGGGCTTAATTGGTATTTACAGAGCATTTCACCCCCCAAAAGTAAAATATACTTTCTTCAAATGCATATGGATCATTTTCAAAGATAAACCACATGGTAGAAACAAACAAACCTCAACAAATTTAATAAAATTGAAATCATGTCAAGCATATTCATGGGTCACATTGGCTTGAAACTAGAAACCAAACTCAAGGAAAAGGCTCAGGAACATTCAGATACATGGAGGCTAAATAACATGTTATTAAGTAATGAATAGGTTAACAACAAAATCAAGGAAGAAATTAAAAAGTGCCCAGAAACAAATAAAAATCAACATAGAACACTCAAAACTATGGGACACAGTGAAGACAATTATAGAGAAATGTTCATAGCAATACAGACCTACCTAAAGAATATAGAAAAATCTCAAATAAACAACCTAACTCTACATGTAAAAGAACTAGAGAAAAATTGGGGCAGGGGAGTCTAAGATGGTGGAGGAGTAAGTGGAAGCTACTAATCTTTTTCAGGACTAATCTGGAATTATAAATTACTTGTGGAGAAATCATCTGGAATAACCAACTGAACACCAGTTGGAGAGAAGCCTTATAACCATGGACAGGCAGAAAAAATGGCTTCATCACAAGGTGTCTGGTAAGCAGTGTGGAAAAGATGCAAAGGCCAGCTGGGCCCCCATGGGTGGCAGCTGAAGGTATGAAGAAGTGTGGTTCCCTTAAGATGTGTGGGGTCTAAATCCACTCTGGGGCCCCAGCTTATAACATCAGAGCCAAAAGTAGACCTGATAGCATCTAGCTGTGAAAAGCAAAAAGTAACATGTTGTTTGTTTGTTTGTGACCAGTTCAAGAGAAATGGCTACAGACACAGAGATTCTTAAAGGGAAAAAGAACAAAATTTCATTTTCACCCACTCACCCTAGGCTATGGCAGGGTTTGGGGCAGAGTGGAATAGAGGCACTTGAGAGTTTGGGGTGGTGGCTCTGGGGAGAAAACTGAGGGAGTAGTTGACAGGACCTCGGTGCTGATTCACCTCCCATACATCCAGCTCAGGCAGACCACTCTCCTCCAAACAGCATCAGCCTGAGAGGAAGCAATAGCCCCACCCATAGGAATTACTCAGCCCTATCCTGGGTACTTAATCCTCACTGCTGATTATAGGTTCAATAGATTAATATCTGAAGAAGACAGACACAGAAAATAGATTTCTGGTAGTCTTGAACAGGCTGCACAGGCCCAGACTGGGACATGATCAGATGTCACCAGTGGCAGATCCAAAAAGTGAATAAAATGGCCTTCTAGCTTAGAGGATCACACCATGAAGACAGGAATTCAAAGCAGATCAATCTAAGAAGCAGAAGCAAGAAGCTACCTAATATGGGGAGACAAAGAAACAACCCCCCAGCAAAAGAAAAGGAGGAATCCCCAGAATGAGTGATAAATGGAATAGAAGCATGCAAACTATCAGACATTGGGTTCAAAACAGTGGTTACAAAGAAGCTCAATGAGCCCAGTGAGCACAGAGAAAACTACAAAGAACTCCAGGGAAACTACAAAGAACTCCAGGAAAGCTACAAGGTACTTACTGAAAGCTACACCAACACTAAGAAGGACATAGAGCTATCAGTAAGCACCAGGAGGAAACAAAGAATACAATTTCTGAACTGAAGAACACAGTAGAAGTAATCAACAGTAGGCTAGGTGAAGCAGAATCAGATTGGTGAGCTGGAGGACAACATAGAAAAAAAATGCCCAGACAATGAAACAAAATGAAAACAAAACAAAACAAAACAAAAAACCCTGAAAATGAAGGAAGAGGGGTTAAGGGAGCTGTAGGACAACATGAAATACAATAATATCCATATCATAGGGATACCATAAGAAGAAGAGGAGGAGAAAGGGTTAAAAAAGCCTGTTTGAAAAAGCAATAGCAGAAAACTTCCCTAACTTGAGAGGAAAAGTCATGCAAATATAGGAAGCACAGAGAATCCCAGTGACGATGAACCCAAAGAGGCCTACTTCAAGACACATCATAATTAAAATGGCAAAAATTTAAAGACTAAGAGAAAATTCTAAAAGTAGAAAAAGTAGAAAAGAGAGAAACAGGTAATAACATACAAGGGAGCCCTGGTAAGACTATTAGCAGATTTCTCAACAGGAACAGTGTAAGCCAGTAGGGAACTGCAAAAAATATTCCAAGCAATGAAATACAAAGGCCCACAACCAAGACTACTCTACACAACAAGGCTCTCATTCAAAATGGAAAATGAAATAAGGAGTTTCCCAGACAAAAGAAGGCTAAATGAATACATCTCCACAATGGATATGGCACCAGCCTGCAAACCCAAGGTCGTTGGTTTGATTCCCAGCCAGGGCAACATAACCAACCAGGTTGCATGCCAGGTCTTCAGCCAGGTCTGTAGCTGGAGGCAGGTGAAAGGCAACCATACATTGATGTCTCTCTTCCTCTCTGCCTCTCTCCTTTCCTTCCTCTCCCTGAAAAATAAATAAATAAAATTTTTAAAAAAGGTAAAAAATATATATATATAAAAGAATACATCTCCACCAAACCAGATTTGCAAGAGATGCTAAAGGAATTGCTTTCAGAAGATAAAGAGATAGGAGATAGATAGATAGATAGATAGATAGAAGAACATAGGTACAAAGGGAAAAAAGTAATAATGAATAAGTACCTATCAGTAATAACCTTAAATATAAATGGATTAAATGCCCCAAAAATAAAGACATAGGGTAGCTGAATGGATAAGAAACCATGGCCCACGTCTGAGGTCTGTCTTGAAAATATTGAGCCAATGCCAATGTAATAAAAACAGTTTGCATGGCTGATATGTTCGGGACACGCCTTGCACAGGGTGTTCATGATCAATTGGCAATAATGTTGCATCTCCTTATTTCACATGCTTCTTATTAATTTGGAAAAACTATGTTTCTAAGGTTATTATTTAACATCATTGTTTCAGATATAAAGTATTAAATTCTGAGAGCAACTATCATGTTGAAGAAATACAATGTTAGAGCAACCACAATTTCTGCACTGCATGCAGGGTGAACTGCTAAGGAAATTGTAGACTTCAATAACATCCCTTTATGTACAGTTTACAACTTGAAGAAGGTGTATGGTGCTGATCTTGATGTCACTATACCAACAAAGAAAACACATAAGGTATGCAAGGATCACACAAGTCCAGATATTGTACCCAGAATCCAGGAGATCATCAATGAACAGCCAGGATGTTTCCCTTGATGTTTTGAGAAAAGTAGTGGTACCATGGATGAAGCAAGTCACAAATGGACATAATACCAAGAAGGTGCAAAAATTTCTCAGTGTCAATGTTCCTGAATTCTGGTCCAAAGAAATCTGGCTGCCTAGTTCACTAGGTGCAAATCCTTTAGACTATTATGTATGGAACATTTGTGAGAGAAAAGTTAATAAACAGACTCATTTCAATAAAGAGACTGTTAAAACTAAGATGGAAAACATTATGATGTCCATGGATAAAGAAAAGTTAATGAAAGTGTGCTCAAGGTTCCAAAGTTGAATCAAGCCTATTATGGAGCAAATGGAGACTTTTTGGAATAATTAAAAAATAATGACTATGTTTATGTATTTATATCTAAGAATAAATTTATTTCAAAATATAACACTTCTGTGATATGTTGTCTATTGTACTAAAATTTTGCCAATTTATCATGTGCACCCTGTATATGCTGTCTACCAGAGATCTACCACAAAACAAAAGATTTACATAGTGAAAGTCAAGGTATGGAAAAAGATATTTCAAGCAAATGGGGTAGCTATACTTATATCAGACAAAATAGATTTCACAACAAAGGCAATAAGAAGAGAAAAAGAAGGTCATTTCAGAATACTTAAGGGAACAATACATCAAGATGATATAACTCTTGTAAACATATATGTACCCAGCATTGGAGCACCCAAATATATGAGGAAATCTTGGAGGACTTCAAGGACTTCAACAGCAAAACACTCTTGGTAAAAGATTTTAACATCTCATTGTCAATAATGGAAAGATCTTCTGAACCAAGAAATACCAAGGATATTGTGGTATTTACCAAAACTTTGGATCACATGGACTTGATTAATATATACAGAACCATTCCCCCCAAAGATTTAAGATACACATTCTTTTCAAATGCACATGAAACATTTTCAAAAATAGACCACGTGGTAGGACACAAAACAAGTTTCAACAAATGCAAGAACATTGAAATTATAGCAAGCATCTTCTCAGATAACAATGTCTTGAAACTAGAAAACAACCTCAAAGAAAAACATCTAGAACATTCACATTTATGGAGACTGAATAACATGTGATTAAATAATAACTGGGTTAACAATTAGATCAAGGAAGAAATAAAAAAGTTTCTGGAAACCAATGAAAATCAACATACAATAGACCAAAACCTATGGGGCACAGCAAGGGCAGTCCTGAGAAGAAAGTTCATAGCAATACAGGCCTACCTAAAAAAGATAGAAAAATCTAAAATAAACACTTAACCATAAAGCTACAAGAACTAGAGGAACAACAGCAAGCCAAGCCCAGAGCAAGTAGAAGAAGGAAGGCACTAATCAAGATAAGAGCATAATTAAATGACATAGAGACTATAAGAACAATTCAAAGGATCACTAAAACTAAGGCTGGTTCTTTGAAAAGATAAACAAACTTGAGAAGCCTTTAATTAGACTCATTAAGGAAAAAAGAGAGAGAACCCAACTGTATAAAATCAGAAATGACAGAGGAGGAATCTCAACCAATACCACATAAATACAAAGGTTATAAGAAATTACTACATAGCAGAAAGAAAGAAGGAACTCCTACCTTTTACAATAGCATGGATGGAACTAGAGAGTATTATGCCAGGTGGTGAAAGACAGATACCATATGACCTCATCTAATATAGGAAACTAATGAACAAAACAAATGAGCAAATGAGCAAGAGACATGGAGACTGACAGTCGCCAAAGGCGAAAGGGGAAGGGGAGATAGGAGGGAAGAAGGGGAAGGGTGTAGTCAAGGAACTAGTATAAAGGACCCATGGACATAGACTACAAGGTGGGGATTACTGTGGTAGCATGCAGGGGTAGGTGGGGCAGGAAAGAGCAATTGGAGAAAAATTGGATAACTGTAATAGAACAAGAATAAAAAAATTTAAATACATTGAAAATAAAAAATAAAAGAACTAGAGGCAACACAACAAACTAAGCCCAGATTTAGGATTTAGGAAGGAAATAATAAACATAAAAGCAGAATTAAAGAACATGGAGACTAAAGAAGAACAATTCCAAACATCAAAGAATTCAGGAGACAGTTCTTTGAAAAGATGAACAAAATTCACAACCTTTAACTAGATTCATCAAGAAAAAATGAGCGAAGTCACAAATAAAGAAACTCAAAAACAAAAGGGATAAGGGAAAACCAATACCACAGAAATACAAATGATGATAAGAAATTACTGTTAATAACTACATGCCAATAAGTTTGACAACCTGGACAAAATGGTTAACTTTCTAGAAAGAAACAATCTTTCAAAACTGAATCAGGAAGAAGCAGGAAGCCAGAATTGGCTAACAATTAGTGAAATTGAAATGATAAAAACAAAAACAAATAAACAAAAAAAAAACATCTGACACACCAAGCCCTGGACCAGATGACATCATAGGTGAATTTTACCATTCAAAGAAGAACTAACTCCTATTTTCTTCAAAATATTCCAAAAAAATTCAGGAAGGTAGAATACTAAGAAACTCTTTTTATGAAACCAGTGTTACATTAATTCCAAAATCAGGTAAAGGCAAACAGAGAAAGAAAATTACAGGCCAATATCTCTGATAAACATTATAATAAAATCCTCAACAAAATATTGGCAATCTAGCTCCAGCAATACATTAAAGAAATTACACAGCATGATCAAGTGGGATTGATCCCAGGGATGCAAGGGTGATACAATATTCACAAATCAATAAACATAATACACCACATAAACAAAATAAAGCACAAAAGCCACATGATGATATCAATAAAGCCTGAAAAAAATTGATAAAATCCATTTTTATCCATTTATGATAAAAACACTCAGCAAAGTGAGAATAGAGGGAGCATATCCCAACATAATAAAGGTTTATTTAATAATAAGAAACCTACTACATCCAATGGGCAAACACTAAAAGCTTTCCCCTTGAGATCAGTAACAAAACAAGGGTGTCCACCTTCACCACACTTATTCAACATAGTACTTGGTATGCTAGCCACAGTGATCAAACAAGCAAAAGAAGTAAATGGCATCTAAATTGGAAAAGAGAAAGTAAAACTGTCATTTGCAGATGACATGATTGTGTACATAGAAAACCCTATAGTCTCTGCCAAAAAATTAGTTGGCCTTGTAAGTGAGTTTGGCAAAGTAGCAGGATACAAAGTCAACATTGAGAAATTGATGGCATTTTTATATACCAACAATGAACTATTAGGAAGATAAACCAGGGAAATATATCCTAGCTTTAAATATATTCAAATATATTCCTAGCTTCAAAAAATATAAAGTACCTAGGACCAAATTTAAACAAGGAATAAAAAACCTGTAGTTGGAAAACTATAGAATACTGAATGAAGAAACTGAGGAAACTACAAATAAATGGAAGCATATACTGTGTTCATAGATTGGAAGAATTAACATAATTAAAATGTACACACTACTCAATCCAATCTATAGATTCAATGCAATCCTTATTAAAATACCAATGATATATTTCACTGATCTAGAACAAATACTCCAAAAATGTATATGGAACCATAAACCACCCCAAATATCCTTAGCAATCTTGAGAAAGAAGAATAAAGTTGGAGGGATCACAATACCTGATATTAAACTATTCTACAAGACCCCTATAATCAAAACAGCCTGGTACTGGCATAAGAACAGACACATAGGTCAATGGGATAGGATATAGAGCCCAGAAATAAACCCCAGTCTCTATAGCAAATTAATATTTGGCAAAGGGGGCACCAGCATACACTAGAATAAAATAGTCTCTTCATTAGTGTTGTAAGAGATGGACTGGTACATAAAAAAAAAAAAGAAAGGAAGGAAGAAAGAAAGGAAGGAAGAAAGGAAGGAAGGAAGGAAGGAAGGAAGGAAGAAAGGAAGGAAGGAAGGAAGAAAGAAAGAAAGAAAGAAAGAAAGAAAGAAAGAAAGAAAGAAAGAAAGAAAGAAAGAAAGAAAGAAAGAAAGAAAAGAAAAGAAAAGAAAGAAACTATACAACTATTTTACACCAAACACCAAAATAAACTCAAAATGGATACAAGATCTAAGTACAAGCCTTGATATCATGAAAGTCCTAGTGGAAAACATAGGCAGTAAAATTTCAGGTATTTTACACATATTATTTTTTGCTGATATGGCTCCTAAGGCAAGGAAAATAACAGAAAAAATAAACAAATTGAACTACATCAAATTACAAAGCTTCTGCAAGGTTAAAGAAATCATCACAAAATGAAAAGGGAATGGATCATATGGGAGAACATATTTGCCAATAATATATCAGACAAGGGTTTGACCTCCAAAATATGTAAAGAATACATATAACTTAATACTAGGATTATAAATAGATTCAATTAAAAAATGGGCAAAGGACTTGAATAGACACTTCTCCAAGGAAAACATACAGATGGCCCATAGACATATGAAAAGATGCTCAGTATCACTAGTCATCAAAGAGATGCAAATTAAAACCACAATGTGGTCACCTTAAACCTGTCAAAGTGGCTATCATTAATAATTCATGCCCTGGCTAGGGTGGCTCAGTGGATTGAGCACCAGCCTGCAAACCAAAGGGTTGCCAATTTGATTCCTAGTCAAGGACACATGCCTGGGTTGTGGGCCAAACCCACAGTTGGGGGCACACAAGAGAAAATCACACATTAATGTTTCTCTCCCTCTCATTCTCCCTTCCTTTCCCTCTCTCTAAAAATAAATAAAATATTTAATAAAAAATAAATCAACAAACAACAATTGCTGGTGAGGATGTAGAGAAAAAGGAACTCTAGGGCACCCTTGGTGAGAATGCAGACTGGTGCAGCCACTGTGGAAAACAGTATGGAATTTCCTCAGAAAACTAAAAATGAAACCGCCTTTTGACCCAACGATCCAGCTGCTGGGAATATGCCCTAAGAATCCTGAAACACCAATTCAAAGGTCATTAGCACCCCTATGTTCATAACAGCATTAGTTACAATAGCCAATGCTGGAAATAGCCTAATTGTCCATTGGTAAATGAGTGGATTATAAACATTGTGTTATGTTTACACAATGGAATGCTATGCAGCAGGAAGAAAGAAGGAATTCCTACCTTTTGTGGCAGTATGGATGGAACCGGAGAATGTTTCGCTAAGTGAGATAAGCCAGTCAGTGAAAGACAGATACCATATAATCTCTTAAAGAGGCATGAAAAACCAAAATAAATTAACAAACAAAACAGAACCAGAGACATGCTAATATGGAACAGACTGACTGTAGCTGGAGGGGAGGAGGTATGGGAGGAAAGACCTGGATGTGACTGGTCAATAAATATGTATGAATGATTCATGTACATAGACAATGGCATGGGGATTGTGAGAGTTGGGGGTGATTTGGGCAGAGGATAGTTAAGAGGAAAAATTGAGACAACTGTAGTAGAATAACAAAAGTAGATCTTATTTACTTTTATAAAGAGGGGATGGGAGAAAGTTCAAAAAGGAGAGAATTTGAGAGGAGGGATTGGATGGAGAAAGAAAGGGAAAGAAACATCAGTATAAGAGAGAAATATTGCACCCTGAGATCAAGGACCAAATCTGTAACATAGGCATGTGCCCTAACCAGGAATCAAACTGACCACCTTTTGCTTTGGGAGTATGCTTAGATAGTGTAACATTTTTCTTGCATCTGGAGGTAGACCTGTATTGCTATGAATTCCCTTTTTTAGGATTGCATTTGCTGCATCCCATATATTTTGTTTTGTTGTGTTTTATTTAGTTTGTCTCAAGGTATCTTTTGACTTCTTCTTGATCTCTATGTTAACTCACTCATTATATAGTACCATGTTATTTAGCCTTCATGTGTTGGTGGTTTTTTACTTTTTTCCCTGTAATTGGCTTCTAGTGTTGTACCATTGTGTTTGGAGAAGATGCTTCATATGATTTCAATCTCTTAAAAAATTTGAGACTTGTTTTTGACCTAACATATGGTCTTTTGTGGAAAATATTTCATTGGCGCTTCAAAAGAATGTATATTTTGCTGCTTATGGGTGAAATGCTCTCAAATATCAATTAAATCCATCTGGTTGACTATCTTTTTTTTTTTTTTGGTTTATTTAATTTTATTGTTGTTGTATTACATCCATCCCCTTTTTACTCCCCTCTGCCTCCTTCCTCTCCCACCCCTCCCCTGCAAAGTCAATCCCATTCTTGTCCATGTCCATGGTTCTTCCATACTAGATTCTTAACTAAAGGGCTCCCCTTCTTTGCCTCCTCCTCTCCTCAACCTCCTCCCCACTGCCCACTAAAGGCCCACTCCTTGCATTCATGTATCTGGTTCTGTTTTGCTTATTGTTTGTTTTGTTCATTAGTGTCCTGTAATGGGTGAGATCATATGGTATTTGTCTTTCACTGACTGGCTTATTTCACTAAGCATAATGTTGCAAAGGGGAAGAGTTCCTTCTTTCTTTCTGCTATGTAGTAATCCATTATGTAAATGTGCCAAAGTTTTTTGATCCAATCACCCACTGATGGGCACTTAGGCTATTTCCAGCACTTGGCTACTGTCAATAATGCTGCTATGAACATAGGGGTACATAGGTCCGTCTGAATTGGTATTTCAGAATTCTTTAAGTATAGTCCTAGTAGTGGAATTGCTGGATCAAAAGGCAGTTCCATTTTTAGGAAACACCATACTGTTTTCCACAGTGGCTGCACCAGCCTGCATTCCCACCAACAGTGCACGAGGGTTCCCTTTGCCCCACATCCTTGCCAACACTTGTTGTTTGTTGATTTATTGATGATTGCCATTCTGACAGGTGTGAGGTGGTATCTTATTGTGGTTTTAATGTGTATCTCTCTGATGGCTAGTGATGTTGAGCATTCTTTCATATGCCATTGGGCCCTTGTATGTCCTCCTCAGAGAGGTGTCTGTTTAGGTCCTTTGCCTATTTTATAATTGGGCTGTCTGTCTCCCTGGTATTGGGTAACAAAAGTTATTTATATTTTTTGGATATCAAACCCTTGTCTGAGGTATCATTGGCAAATTTGTTTTCCCATACAGTTGGATCCCTTTGAATTTTGCTGGTGTTTTCTTTAGCTGAACAGAAAGTTTTCAATTTGATATCACCCCATTTGTTGATTTGTTCTTTTATTTCCTTTGCTCTTGGAGAAGTATCAGTAAACATATTTCTGCATTAGGATATCTAAAATTTTACTGCCCATATTTTTCTCCAGGATCTTTATGGTGTCACTGCTTATGTTTAAGTCCTTTATCCATCTTGAGGTTATTCTAGTGTATGGTGTAAGTTGGTGGTCTAGTTTTATCTTTTTGCATGTTGCTGTCCAGTTTTCCCAACACCACTTGTTGAAGAGACTGACTGTACTCCATTTTATGTTTCTTCCCATTTTGTTGAATATTAATTGACCATAGAGTCATGGATTTATTTCTGGGCTCTCTATTCTGTTCCATTGATCTATATGTCTATTCTTCTGCCAGTACCAGACTGTTTTGATTACAGCAGCCTTATAGTATAGTTTGATGTCTGGTATTATAATTCCTCCTACCTTGTTCTTCATTCTCAAAATGGCTGAGGCTCTTCATGGGCGATTTTGGCCCAATATAAATTTTTGAAATAATTTTTCTATCTCTGTGAAGTATGTCATTGGTATTTTAATTGGGATTGCATTAAATCTATAGATTGCTTTGGGTAGAATGGAATGTTAATGATGCTAATTCTTCCCATCCATGAACATGGAATGTGCTTCCATTTATTTATATCTTCCTTAATTTCTTTCTTCAGTGTTTGGTAGTTTTCTGAGTATAGGTTTCTTACCTCCTTGGTTAAGTTTATTCCTAAGTACTTTCTTTTTCTTGTTGCTATGGTAAATGGGATTTGTTTTCTAGCTTCTATCCTTGATGTTTTATTGTTGATATACAAAAATGCTTTTGATTTCTGGATATTGACTTCATATTCAGATATTTTGCTAAATTTGATTATTAGGTCAAGTATGTTTTTGGTGGAGTCTATCGGGTATTTTATATACACTATCATATCATCTGCAAATAATGGCAGTTTGACTTCCTCCTTTCCAATTTGGATATCTTTGATTCCTTTTTCTTCTCTCATAGCTATGGCTAGAGCTTCCAAAAACAATGTTGAACAGAAGTGGAGAAAATGGACAGCCTTGTCTCATTCCTGATCTTAGGGGGAAAAATTTCAGTTTTTGCTCATTGAGTATGATGTTGGCTTCAGATTTCTCATATATAGCCTTTATTATATCGAGGTATGCTCTCTCTATTCCCATTTTGCTGAGTGTTTTTTTTCATAAATTGTTGCTGTCCTTTATCAAATGCTTTTTCAGCATTTATTGATATGATCATATGGTTTTTGTCTTTCATTTTGTTGACGTGGTGTATTATATTTATTGATTTGGGAATGTTGTACCATCCTTGCATCCCTGGGATGAAACCCACTTGATCATAATGTATGATCTTTTGAACGCATTGCTGGATACAGTTAGCCAATATTCTGTGGAGAATCTTAACATCTATGTTCATCAGAGATATTGGCCTATAGTTTTCTTTCTTAGTTATGTCTTGACCTGTTTTGGGGATGAGAATAATACTGGCCTCATAGAAAGAGTTTGGGAATCTACCCTCTTCTTGAATGTTTTGGAATAGGTTGAGAAGGATAGGAGTTAGTTCTTCTTTAAATGTTTTGTAGAATTCACCTGTGTAGCCATCTGGTCCAGAGCTTTTGTGCTTTGGGATATTTTTTATTACTTCTTCAATTTCACTTGTTGTTATTGGTCTATTCAGGCTTTCTGCTTCTTCAGGATTCAATTTTGGTATATTACACATTTCCAGAAATGTGTCCATTTCTCCCAGGTTGTCATATTTCTTGTCATATAGTTGTTTGTAGTAATTTCTTAAAACCCTTTTTATTTCTGAAGTATCAGTTGTGATTTCTCCTCTGTGATTTCTGATTCTGTTTATTTGGGTCCTCTCTCTCTTTTACTTGATGAGTGTGGTTAAAGGCTTGCCAATTTTGCTTATTTTTTCAAAGAACCAGCTTCTGGACTTATTGATTCTTCCAATTGCAGTTTGAGTCTCTAAGTTGTTTAATTCTGCTCTGATCTTGATGATTTCCTTCCTTCTACTTGCTCTGGGCTTTGTTTGTTGTTGCTCCTCTAGTTCTTGCAGCTTTATGGTTAGGTTATTTGTATAAGCTTCTTGTATCCTTTTTTAGGTAGGTCTGTATTGCTATGAATTTCCCTCTGAGGACTGCCTATGCTGTGTCCTGTAGGTTTTGGGCTGTTGTGTATTCATTGTCATTTGTTTCCAGAAACTTTTTGATTTCATCTCTGATCTCATTGTTAACCCATTCATTACTTAACAGCATGTTATTCAGTGTCCATAAGTTAGAGTGTTTTTGGTTTTATCCCTTGAGATTGGTTTTTAGTTTCAAGCCATTGTGATCTGAGAAGATGCTTGATATGATTTCAATTTTCCTGTATTTGTGGAGGTTTGTCTTGTGACCTATCATGTAGTCTATCTTAGAGAATGTTCCATGTGCATTTGAAAAGAATGGTTATTTTGTTTCTTTGGGGTGAAAGGTTCTATATGTATTGTTAGGTCCATTTTCTCTAGTGTGTTGTTCAATGACAAAATATAATTGCTGTGTTTTTTTTGTTTGGAAGATCTGTCTATTGTTGATAATGGGGTATTAAAATCCCCTACTAGTAGTGTGTTGCTGTCTATATCCTTCTTGAAGTTCTCCAAGATTTCCCTTATATATTTCGGAGCTCCTAGGATGGGTGCATATATATGTTATCAGAGTTATATCTTCTTGATGGATTGTTTCCTTAAGTATTATGAAAAGTTCTTCTTTGTCTCTTTTTATGGCCTTCATCATAAAATCTATTTTGTCTGAAATAAGTATTGCTACTCCAGCCTTTTTTTCATGTCCATTTGCTTGATATATATTTTTCCATTCCTTCACTTTCAAACTGTGTTGATCTTTTGTTCTGAGGTGGGTCTCTTGAAGACAGCATGTATGTGGGTCATGATTTCTCATCCATTCAGCTACCCTATGTCTTTTGATTGGTGCATTTAATCTGTTTACATTTAAGGTTATTATTGATTGATACTTATTTGTTGCCATTTACCCACTTTGTACCTGTGTTCCTCTCTGTCTTTCTCTGTTTCTTCATTTTTTAAAGCAGACCCTTTAGCATTTCTTACAATGGTGGTTTGGTAGAGATGCCTTCTTTTAGTCTTCTTTTGTCTGGGAAACTCCTTATTTCTCCTTCCATTTTGAATGAGAGCCTTGCTGGGTAGAGTATTCTTGGTTGCAGGCCTTTGTTTCCCATTACTTGGAATATTTTTTTTGCCATTCCTTTCTGGTTTGTATTGTTTCTTTTGAATAATCATTTGATAGCTTTATTGGAGCCCCCTTATATATTATTTGCTGTTTCTCTCTTGACACTTTTAGGATTCTCTCCTTATCTTTGAAATTTGCCATTTTAATTATGATGTATCTTGGAGTGGGTCTGTTTGGATTCATCCTCATTAGGACCTTCTGTGCTTCCTGAACTCGAGTAACATTTTCACTTATCATATTAGGTAAGTTTTCTCTCAGTACTTTATTAAACCAGTTTTCCATTCCTTGTTTCTCTTCTTCTTCTGGTATCCCTATAATCCAGATACTATTGCATTTCATCTTGTCCTGCAGCTCTCTTATAACCTCTTCATTTTTGTTCAGTGTTTTTCCATTCTGTTTCACTGTCTTGGAATATTTTTTTATGTTGTCCTCCAACTCGCGGATCCAATCCTCTGCTTCCTCTAGCCTGCTGTTGATTCTTTCTACTGTATTCTTCAATTCAGAAATTGTATTCTTCATTTTCTCCTGGCTCTTATTGATAGTTTTTATGTCCTTTTTAATGCTGGTGTAGTTCTCAGTAAGTTCCTTGTGGCTTCCCTGGAGTTCTTTGTAGTTCCCCTGAAGTTGTTTGTAGTTTTCTTTGAGCTGGCTGAGCTCATTGAGCTTCTCTATCATCATTATTTTTAATTCCATATCTGATTTCTTGCCTGTATTTCATTCAGTGATCTTTCTGGGGATTCCTTCTTTCCTTTTGGTGATGGACTGTGTCTTTTTATCCCCATTTTTAGGTTTCATTGTAATCCAATCAGCCTGTGATCACCTGCCAGGCTAAGGAACTGCTAGGCTGAAAGGTTTGACTTAGTTGTAATCCTATCATTCTGTGATCCACCACCAAGCTTAGATACAGCTTGGGATGACAGACCAATTCAGTTGTAAATCAATAAATCAGCTACCAAACTCAGGCCCTGCTGGGCTAGACAGAGAGGTTCAAATGTATCCAATGTATCAGCCACCAGCTCAGGTGCAGCCTGGTGGGACAAATTCAGATGTAAATCAATGAATCTGTGATCAGCCGCTAGGCTTAGGAGCCAATGGGCTGTACAGCAAGGTACAATTGTAATTTAATAAACCTGTGATTGGCCACCAGGCTGAGGTGGTACTGAGCTCAACTGTAAGATTCTATTGTAATCCAATGAATCTGTGATCTGCTGCCAGGCTAAGGGGCCACTGGGCTAGACTGAAAGATTCAGTGTAATCCAGTGAGTTTGTGATCAGCCATCAGGCCCAGAGGCCATTGGGCAGGACAAACCAACTCAGTTGTGAATCAGTGAATCCATGATCAGCCACCAGGCTCACCTGCCACTATGTGGGGCCAACTGTTTGACCCAACTGTAAGTCAGAGTTTGTAATCAGCTGCCAGGTCCAGGCTCTGCTGAGCGAGAAGGACTGACTCAGTTGCAAAGCAATGAATCCATGATCAGCCACCAGGCTTGCATGCCATTGTGTGGGGCTGACTGACCCAGCTGTAAGTTAGAGAGTTTGTAATCAGCTGGGAGGCAAGAGATAACTCTTCAGATGCCAACTATTTTATCTGTGCTCCAACACGGCAGGGAGGGAGAGATTTATTTAGATGTAAATCAAAGAATTGTGGTCAGGCACCATGCTCAGGAACCACTAGGTAGGGCAAATTTCTTTTAGTGGGAGGGTCTATGAGAACCCCCCTACGAAAGCCACTTGGCACAGAGCAGTTTGCCACAGGTGTGGGAAATGAGTAAGCACTGTGGTCCTCACAGCTGCTTCCCCACTTCTCTCCTCCAAGTCACCACCGCAAACTCTCCCTATGTGTCTCCAGTCCTCTCTGCCCTCCCTCTGCTGGAGCCCAGGGTAGGTGGGTGCCAATGTATTTTTAGGTGGTCACCCTAGTAGTTCTCTGTCTCCAGCACTCTCTCAGGGCAGCAAACTCCATAGCTTTCTGCCTTTCTCAGCGGGATGCTGCTCTATTCTCAGCCGTGTTGCTGTAGCTAGGACACCCAGCTGGGGGACCAGAACCCACCCTTCTCAGATGGAGCCTCTGGCTCCATCCCTTTGGCTGCTGCCTCCAGTGGGGGCCCAGCCAGCTCTCAGGCATTTCCACGATTCCTACCAGCCACGTTATAATGAAGTGTCCTCTTCTGTTCTATCCATGGTTATAGGACTTCTTTCCAGCTGGTGTTCTGTTGGTAATTCCAACTGACTTTTTCTCCAAAAAAGTAGTTCCGGATGCAATCTGGAATATTAGTACAGCTCCACTTACTCCTCCACCATTTTGCCAGCTCCTGATGTGCTGTATCATTTAAGGTCACTATTTCCATGTTGATTTTCTGTGTGGAAGGTCTATCCATTAATGTCAATAGGTGTTAAAAATCCCTTCCTATGACTGTATTACTTTCAATTTCTCCCTTTATATCCACTAATATTTATTAGTTTTATATATTTAGGTGATTATATTTTATATATTTATTATATATTTAGGTGATTGGCATGTATTTATTGCCATTTTAATTAATTGTTTATTTTTAATTTTTATTTTTAAAAATATTTTATTTATTATTTTTAGAGGCAGGAGAAGGGAGAGACAGAGAGGAAGAGAGACATCAATGTATGGTCGCCTATCACCTGCCTCCAGCCACAGACCTGGCTGGAGACCTGGCTTGCAACCTAGTTTTATTGCCCTGGCTGGGAATCAAACCAGTGACCTTTGGGTTTGCAGGCCAGTGCCTTATCCACTGTGCCACCAGCCAGGGCTGCCATTTTATTTTTTATAACTATGCTTTCTTTTCTTTTTTTCTTCTTCAAAGAGGACCTTTAACATTTCTTGTAATACATGCTTGTCTAAAAAGATGTTTTTTTCACCTTCAATTTTTTTCTTTTCTTTTTTAATTTTATTGTTGTTGTATTACATTCATCCCCTTTTTACTCCCTTCTGTCTCCTTCCCCACCCACCCACTCCCCCCAAAATCAATCCCACTTGTTGTCCATGTCCATGATTCTTCCATACAGTAGTTTCCTGACTAAACTACTCCCCTTCTTTGCCTCTTCCTCCCCATTCCCCGCTCACCTTCAATTTTAAAAGTAGTTTTGCTGTGTAGAGTATTCTTGGTAGTAGATTTTTACTTTTCACCACTTTGAATAATATTTCATGCCACTCCCTTTTGGCCTGAAATATTTCTGTTGAGAAATCAGCTAATAGTCTTATGGTACCTCCCTTTTAGATAACTAACTTTCTTTTGATACTTTAAAGGTTCTCTCTGTCTTTTACCTCTGCCATTTTAATTATGATGTATCTCCGTGTGGGCTTCTCATTTTAAAAACCTCTTATTTTTAGGTTAATACTATACATTTTTATAGTATATAGAAATAAAAATTTTGTATGGTTATTATATCCTTCAAAGTTGCTGAACCCACTTATTATTTAGTTCTAAATGGCTTTTTTGTTGATTTCTTAGGCTTTTCTAGATGGGTTATTAGGTCATTTGTAAATAGGAATAGCAGTTTTCTATTTTCCCTTTTCCATCTGTATTTTATATATTTATTTATGTATTTATGAATGTATATGTTTATTTATTTACCTTATTTCAGTAGCTAAAATCTTCAGCACTATGTTGAATAAGAATGGTGAGATTGAAAGAATGGTGAGATTGAACGTCTTTGCTTTGTCTTGATTATAAATAGAAATGATTCGGTATTTTTCACTATTAAGTATGTTAGCTATTTTTTTTTTTTTTTTTTTTTGTAAATGCTCTGTATTAAATTGAAAAAGTTCTAGCTCTGGTTGGTGTGGCTCAGTGGAGTGAGCATTGGCCTTTGAACCAAATGGTCAACAGTTGGATTCCCAGTCAGGGCACATGCCTGGGTTGCAGACCAGGTTCCCACTTGGGGACATGTAAGAGGCAACCGCAATTTGATGTGTCTCCCCATTTCTTTCTCCCTCCCTTTACCTCTCTCTAAAAAATAAATTAATTAAATCTTAAAAAATAAATTGTAAGTTTTATTACATTTTTCTGAAAGATTTATTCTGAAATAAGTGGTGAATTTTATCAAATACATTTCCTTTATTGATTGATATGATCACATGATTTTTCTTCTTTAGCCTGTTACTGTGGTAGATTATACTGATTGATTTCAAGTGTTGAACCAGCCTTACACTCCTAGAATAAACTCCACTTGGTCTTAGTATAAAATTATTTTTCAATATTGCTGAGATCTCTGTTATTATTTTGTTAAGAATTTTTGCATCTATATTCATGAATAATATTGGTCAATAGCTTTCTCTTTCTGTACTGTCTTTGTCTCATTTTTGCATCAGAGTAATAATAATTTTATAAGATAAATTGGAAATAGTTCCCTTCTCTTCAGTTTTCTGGAAGGATTGTAGGAAATTGGTGTTAATTCTTTGGACATTTGGTAGAATTCTTCAATAAAACCATAAGTGCCTATAAATGCTTTTTGGGGAGATAGTTTTTAGAGTTGCAGATTTAATTTTCTTAATAGTTATGGGCCTATTCAAACTATTTGTTTTATTTGGACGAGTTGATGGTTTGTATTTTTTAAGGAATTGGTTCATTTTGCCTCAGTTGTCAAATTTATGTGCATAGAATTACTTAGGACTCTATTTTATTTCTAAATGTTGACACTATTTCAGATGTCTCCATTTTCTCCCCCTCCTTCACTATATTGTCTGTGTCCATGTGCTATGCATATATGCATATATGTTCTTTGGGTAATCTGTTCCAATCTCCCACCCCAGCCAATCTGAGATGTGTCAGTCTGTTTCATGTATCTATGATTTTGTTTTTTAAAGATTTTATTTATTTTTAGAGAGGTGAAGGGAGGAATAAAGAGGGATCTGGCCAACAACCCAGGCATGTGTTCTGACGAGAATCAAACCCGCAACCCTTTGGTTCTCAGGCTGACACTCAATCCACTGAGCCATACCAGCCAGGGCAATGCCTCTGGTTTTATTTTGTTGGTCAGTTTATTTTGTTCATTAGATAGCACATATAAGTGAGATCATATGATATTTGCCTTTCTCTGACTGGCTTATTTTGTTTAGTATAGTATTCTTCAGGTCCATCCATGCTATTACAAAGGTAAGAGTATTTTCTTTTTTCTTCCTTCCTTCCTTCTTTCCTTCCTTCCTTCCTTCCTTCCTTTCTCTTCTCAGATGTATCATTGGCAAATATCTTCTCCTACAGAGTGAGTTCCTTTATCATTTTGTTGGTACTCGGTTTTGCTGTGCAAAAGCTTTTTAGTTTGATGTAGTTTAATTTGTTTTTTTTTTTTTTCTTATTTTCCTTGCCCTAGGAGGTATATCAATAAAAACATTGCTACACATCTGAGGTTTTACTGCATGTTTTCTTCTAAGATTTTTATAGTTTTGCAACCTACATTTAAGTCTTTTATCCATTTTGAGCTTATTCTTGCATGTGGTATATTTTGGTGATTTAGTTTTTTTCTTTCTTTCTGTTTTTTGCCTGTACCTGTCCAATTTTCCCAGCGCCATTTATTGAAGAGACAGTTTTTACTCCACTGCATGTTCTTGCCTCCTTTTTTGAATATTAATTAATCATAAAGGTGTAGCTTGATTTCTGGATACTCTATTCTGTTCCATTGATCTATATGCCTGTTTTTGTGCAAGTTCCAGAATGTTTTATTTACAATAGCTTTGTAGCATAGTTCCTTTTTCTCATGATTGCTGAGGCTAATGTGGTCTTTCTGATTCTATATAAATTTTTGAAATATATGTTCTAGATTGTGAAAAATGCCATTGGTGTTTTAATAGGAAGTGCAATATCTATAAATTGCTTTAGGTAGCATGGACATTTTAATGATGTTAATTCTTTCAATTCATGAACATGGTATATACTTCCACTTTTTTGTGTCTCTTCTATTTCTTCCTTTAATGTTGCATAGTTTTATGAGTAAATGTTTTTTACCTTCTTGGTTAAGTTTATTCATAGGTAATTTTTTTTTTTTTTTGGCAATGGTAAATTGAATTAAAAAATATTTTGTTCATTTAGTTTTTTAGAGAGGAAAAGGGAGAGAGAGAAACATCAGTGCATGAGAGAGACCTCTACTGTGAACCTAGTCCACAACCCAGTCATGTTTCCTGACTGGTAATCAAAGTGGTGACCCTTCAGTTCACAGGCCAGTGTGGCATCCACTGAGCCACAACAGCCAGGGCTAGATTTTTATTTTTAGTTTCTCTTTCTGTGATTTCATTGCTGATATATAAAAGTGCCACCAGGTTTTGGATATTGATTTTTTATATTTATACTTTGCCATGTTCATTTATTAATTCTTGTAGTATTTTGGTATAGTCCTTAGGGTCTCCTATGTACAATATTATGCTGTCTGTGAATAATGATAGTTTTACTTTCTCCTTTACAATTTGGTTGCCTTTTATTTCATCCTCTTGTCTGATCACTGTGGCTAGAGCTTCTAGGAAGATGTTGAATAAGATGTAAAAGCAGACACCCTGCCTTGTTCTTGATCTTAAGGAAAATTACTTTCATTTTTGTTCATTGAGTATGATATTGGCTGTAGATTTTCTATATGGCCTTTGTTATGGTGAGGTATGATCCCTCTATTCCCACTTTGCTTAAAGTTTTTATCATAAATAAATGTTGGATTTCATTGAATGCTTCTTCTGCATCTATTTATGTAATCATATAAATTTTAGCTTTCATTTTGTTTATGTGATGTATTGCATTTATTGATTTGTGAATATTGTACCAACAACCTTTCATCCCTGGGATAAGGTCCACTTGGTCATGGTGTATGATCTTTTTAATGTATTGTTGAATTAGAGTTGCTAATATTTTATTGACAATCTTGGCATCTATGTTTATTAGCAGTATTGACCTATGCATTTTTTATTGTAGTGTCTTTTAAAAATAATTTATTGTTGTTGTATTACAGTTGTCCCATTTTTCCCCCATTGCTCTCCCCTGCCCAACTTGACCCATACCCTCTCCCATAGTCAATCCCCACCCCATTGTCCATATCCATGGGTCATTTATACTAGTTCCTTGACTAAACCCATCCCCTTCTTTTCCGTCTTCTCCCTTTACTCCCTCCCCTTTGGTTACTGTCAGTCTATCCTTTGTTTTCATGCCTCTGGTTCTGTTTTGCTCATTTGTTTGTCTTGTTCATTAGGTTCCTATATTAGGTGAGATCATATTGTATTTTTATTTTTTATTTTTTTGCCACCTGGCTCATTTTACCAAGCATAATATTCTCTAGTACAATCCATGCTGTCACAAAAGGTAGGCGTTTCCTTTTTCTTTCTTTGGTGTAGTATTCCATTGTGTAAATGTACCAAAGTTTTTTGATCCATTCATCCACTGATGAGTATTTGACTGTTTCTAGCACTTGGCTATTGTAGATAGTGCCATTGAACATAGGGATGTAGAAGTTCTTCTGGATTTGTGTTTCAGGATTCTTTGGGTATAATTCTAGCAGTGGAATCACTGGATCAAAAGGCAGTTCCATTCTTAATTTTTGAGGATATTCCATACTGTTTCCACAGTGGCTGCAGCAGACTGCACCCCACCAACAATGCACTAGGATTCCCCTTTCTCCACATCCGTTGTAGTGTGTTCATCTGGTTTTGGAAATAGAATAATGCTGGTCTCATCAAATAGTGTGGAAATCTTCCCTCCTCTTGAAATTTTTGAAATAGTTTGAGAAGAGTAGGTGTTAGTTCTTCTTTGAATGTTTAGTAAAACTTACCTGTGAGCCCTGGCCAGTGGCTCAATGGATAGGCACTGGCCTGGGAACCTAAAGGTTGCTGGTTCGATTCCCAGCCAGGGAACATAACGGGGTTGCAAGCCAGGCCTTCAGCCAGGTCTGTAGGTGGAGACAGGTGCAAGGCAACCATACATTGATGTTTCTCTCCCTCTTTGCCTCCTTCCCTTTCCCTCTTTCTAAAAATAATAAACAAAAACTTAAAAATAAAAACTTACCTGTAAATCTATCCAGCTCAGCATTTTTTTTTTTTTTTTGCTGGGGGTTTTTGATTACCGCTTCAATTTTATAATGTCATTAGTTGTTATCTGTCTAGTCTGGTTTTCTGATTCTTTCTACTTTAGTTTTGAAAAATTGTATGTTTCTAGTAATTTGTTCGTTTCATCTAGGTTGACCAATTTGGTGGTATATAATGGTTTATAGTATTTATTTACCAGTCATTTGTATTCCTGTGATACTTTTGTTACTTTGCTTCTTTCATTTATAATGGTATTTATGTGGGTCCTCTTTCTTTCTCTTTTTTTTTTTTTTTTTTCCTTTTTTTTGATGAGCCTGGCTAAAGTTTTATCAATAAGGCT
>PVIW01003562.1:136866-163434 GCA_004026585.1 Noctilio leporinus
TTTTTTTTTTTTTTTTTTTTTTTTTTTTTTTTTTTTTTTTTTTTTTTTTTTTTTTTTTTTTTTTTTTTTTTTTTTTTTTTTTTTTTTGGTGTAAGGTTAAATTATTTATTTGATATTTTTCTTGCTTGTTGAGGTAGTCTTATAATTCTATGAACTTTCCCCTTGGGACTGCTTTCTCCTGTGTCCCATAGATTTTGGATTGTGTGTTTATTTTTATCTGTTTCCATGTACTTGTTTTCTTTCTTGATTTCATTGGTAACCCATTTATTGTTTAATCACATGTTATTTTGCCTTTATGTGTTTGAATATTTTTGATTTTTAAAAAAGATTGTATTTATTAGTTTTAGAGAGAGTAGGGGGAAGGGAGAGAGGCAGAGAGGAAGAGAGACATCAACATATGGTTTGCCTTTCACCTGCCTCCAGCTACAGACCTGGCTTGCAACCTGGTTATGTGTGCCCTGGCTGGGAATTGAACCAGTGAACTTTGTGTTCACAGGCCAGCACCTTATTCACTGTGCCACCAGCCAGGGCTTATTTTTGATATTTTAAAAGTTGAAGTTAATTTCTAGTTTCATGCCGTTGTGATCTGAGTAGATCCTAGGTATGATTTCAATCTCCTTAAAATTTTTAAGACTTATTTTGTATCCTAACATATATTTTATCTTCAAAAATATCTCATATGCACTTGAAAAAAACATAATCTTCTGTTTTTGGATAAAATGTTTAGTAAATATGAATTAAATTCATGTGATCTAGTGTGTTATTTAATGTTGCTGTTTCTTGTCGAATTTTTGAGTGAAAGTTCTATCCATTGATGTCAGTGAGGCGTTAATATCCCCTACTATGGTTGAATTGTTGTCAATCTCTTCCTTGAAGTCCACCAAGAGTTTATATATGTAGGTATGTCTCTATTGGGTGCATATTTGTTTGCCAGGGTTATATCTTCTTGTTAGATAGGTCACTTTAGTATTATGTACTGACCTCCTTTGTCTCTTGTTATGGCCTTTGTTTTGAAGTCTATTTTTTGCAGATGTAAGTATTGCTACCTCAGCATTTTTTGAGTTTCCATTTGCATGCAATATTTTTTCCACTCCTTCACTTTTGACCTATGTTCTGAAGTGGGGTTCTTGGAAACATATGAGTAGACACCCAAGAATCCAAGAATTTATTTATTAAAAATTGTGTATTTATTGTTACATGTTTAAACCTCAGTTACCTTCAAGGTACTCTCCATTTGATGCAATGAACCCATTTAGATTTTTTCTACTGCTCAAAACAGTTTTTGAACTCATCAATTTTGATGCTTTTTAGTGCTACTACCTTTTTTTTTTTTTTTTTTTTTTTGGTTTTACCTCTTCCATATTGGTAAAATATTTCCCCTTTTGAGGGAAACAGAAAAAAGTCACTCAGGGTAAGATTGGGTGAATAAGGGGTGGGGAACATGAAGGTCATGCCATTTTTGGTCAAAAACTGCTAAACACTCAGCATGGTGTGGGCAGGTGTGATCACAAATCACCCATTATGAAATGGGCAAATGTATTGAGAGTTAAAAAAAATTCACTGGAGCTGAATGCATCCTCTCATAACAATGCCAGCTTGTACACTAATACAAATGGGTTCCTAGAATTCTCACCTGGTTGGGAAAGCCTACACTACAATGGACCTACCCCCTAGAAGATAATTCAGGCTTTTTTGGTTACACCCTTGTATGGATCACGTTTTCTTATCTATTCTGGTATCCTCTGTTTTTCAAGTGGAACATTTAATTCACTTAGGTTTAAAATTATTATTTTAAGGTTAATATTGATAGGTACTTATTTATTTCCATTTCTATTCTTTATATGTTCCTCTCTCTGTCTACTTCTTACAGCAGTTATTTTAACATTTCTTTCATTACTGGTTTGGTAGTAATGAACTCCTTTAGCCTTTTTCTTTGTCTTGGAAGCTAGTTTACCTTCAATTTTAAATGATAGCCTTACTGGATAAAATAATCTTGGATTCAGATACTTGTTTTTCATCTCTTTGAATATATTGTGCCATTCCCTTCTAGCTTATAATGTTTCTGAAATCTGCTAACATTTTTATGGAAACTCCCTAGTAGGTAACTAACTGCCTTTTTCTTGCTGTCTTTAAGATTCTCTCTTTGTCTTTAACCTTAGCCATTTTAATTATGATGTGTCTAGATGTAGGCCTCTCTGAGTTTATCTTGATTGGGACCTTCTGTGCTTCATTAACTTGTGTGACTTTTTGTTCACCAGGATAGGGAAGTTTTCTGTCATTATTTCTTTAATCAGCTTCACTATGCTTTGCTCTTTTGCTTGTCCATCAGGTACCCCATGATGTGGATGACACTGTATTTCATGTTGCCCAGCAAACATCTTTAACTATCCTGCTTTTTCATTCATTTTTCTTTGCTGTTCTGATTAAGTTATTTTTCCTACCTGTCTCCTAGATTGCCGATTTGTTTCTCTGCTTTATGCAAGCTATTGATTATTTTCCTAGTGTAGTCTTTAATTCAGATATGTTATTCTTTATTTTCATCTGGTTATTTTCATGGTTTTTATCTTTTCTTTTATGGTGTTAAACATCCTTATAACCCATTACTTTGAACTCTGGTTCTAATAAACTGCTTACCTCCATTTAATTTATCTTGTTCTTCTGGCTATTCCTCCTGTTCTTATGTTTGGGGACTCTTTCTTTCCTCATTTTGGCAGTCTCTTTATGTTTGTTTCTATGCATTAAATAAAATGCATTCTATTTAATGCATAGAAACATGCATACTCATGACTCAGGTTTGTGATGTGTCTTTTGGCAGTAGGTGTCCTGTGGGACCTAGTGGTGCAGTTTCCTTGATCAACTGAAATGGGTGCTCTAGAAATTACCCTTGTGTGGGTTATGTAGGTTCTCATTTTGTGCTTAGTTCTTGATTGCTGTTGTCCTATTTGTGGGTGAGCTTGACCTTCATGTTGGTTAATTGTGAGGCTCAACCCCAACGATGGGCAAATTGTTGTAAAGATGTTGACTGGAGCCCTGGCTGGTAGCACAGTGGATAGGGTGCCGGCCTGCAAACCCAAAGGTCGCAGGTTCGATTCCCCAGCCAGGGCACATAACCAGGTTGCAAGCCAGGTCTCCAGTCAGGTCTGTGGCTGGGGGCAGGTGAAACGCAACCATACATTGATGTCTCTTTCCCTCTCTGCCTCTCTCCCTTCCCCTCTTTCTAAAAAATAATGAAATAAAATCTTTAAAAAAAAAAAAAGATGTTGACTGAATGAAACAAGACAAAACAAATCTGAAAACAACCCAACAACAAAAAACCAACAACACCAACAAAAATAACAATGATTAAAAATCAGAAATGAAGACAGAAAAACAGCAAATATACTAAAATAGTAAAACTAGTAAAAGACAAGAAACAAAACTAGAGAAGAAAATAAAAGAAAAAAGAGAATATGAAAGAAAAGAGAAAAATAATTGTAATAAAAATATAGAGAGAAAAATAAAGAATGGGAAAAATGATAAAAATGAAAAACAGAGTAAGAATAGAAGAGAATAAGATATGAACAAAAAAAGGAAAGAACAAAAATGACATAGAAAATAAAGATTAAAAAATTAAAAAATGTGATTTGCCTCAGCAGTTTGTTGTGCCTACTGCAATCAGTGTCTGGATTTGATAAATATAGAGCTACTTGGTGTTTTTTGAAGCTGGTTACCTATTATGCCAGTCTCAGGTCCCCCAAGAGGTTGTCTGTTCCAAGCCAATATCAGATGCTGTCTCTACCTGGTTTGCAGTAAGTTTGACTGAGCATAGCTTCTAGTAGACCACTGTGTGGGGCCTCCACAGCCCAGATGTTGGGTCTTCCTTGAGTCTCTCTCTTTGAATGTCTTTGTTCAGCAGAAGTAACTGGGTCCTGGCAGAAGTCATTCAAGTAGAATTGGGGGTGGTGCTTGCACTCTGTAGGATAAGGGAGTGGTGGTCAGGAACTTCCTCCCTTTCCGTGGCTGTGTGGGCTAAACTTGCAGGGGAGCTCAGCTCTGCTTCCTTATATTGCAGTTGCAGAGCCCAACACATACACTGCCCACCCAGGAGACACAGTTGCAAAAACCAAACTCTGCATGGCTTGCTGGTACCTCCATGCCACCTGATCAAGCAGGCAGGTATAAAATAAGTTATTTTTGCATGTGTCTGGTGACAGCAGAGAGGGGCCAAAACTTCCAGCTTCCCTTGGGCTCCAAACAGGTAAAAAAATCCCACACTATGCCATCTAATCAAGCTGGGAAGGGTCAAATTTCCAGCCCAGTGCCATACACTTTTGCCTCAGGTCAGACCCAGGGACTTAGTAGGTGGGGATGATTACCACCTATGTACTTGGTGTGGGTGAGAGCGGTTCTCTTCCTCAGTCCTCACTGTCTAGATTTTGACTGGCTTTTTGCTCATAGTCTTTCCCAAGAACAGATGGCTCTCCAAAGTCCTTGCTGGATGTACCAAACAGACCCTTCCTCCAGCCCTGAGCTGCCATGTGCCCCTCCAGTAGTTGCAGATCAGAGCATACTTCTCCAGCTAGTGTTGTAACAATGGGCTTCCTCTTTCCCTGGGATGGTGTACACTGCATCTCACAGGCAGATCCTCACTACTTCCCAACCCCTCATGCTTTGGGGTCCCCCTATCTGTCTCTTGTTTCCCTAGATTGGGAACCCCTGTGTGGGATTGAGACCCTGTGCTCACAGCTGGAGGGAGCTTCATTGCTACAATATCCCTTTGGCTTCCCAGTCATTACACTTGTGTCAGGGTGCTCACCCTCTCTTGTCTTCTCCCATCTTTCTCTGTGCTCCTGTTTTTAAAATTTTAGAATAGCTACACTTCAACTGGTTTTTGAAGTTGATTGCTCTGAAGTTTAGCTATAAGTCTGGTCTGGGTCTGGAAGTAATCATATGGAGCTTCCAGATACTCTGCAGCCACAGAGTAAAATTCCATAGTATTCCTTTATCATCTCTTTGATGTCTGTGGGGTCTATAATGATATTCCCTGTTTTGTACTCAATATCAGTATTTTGTAAATTCTCTTTCTTTGTCAGTCTTGCTAGAAGTTTGTCATTTAAACAATCTTTATATTTTAAAATACATTTTATTGATTATGCTGTTACAGTTGTTCCAATTTTTTCTCTTTGTTCCTCTCCACCCAACACCCCTCTTTCCTCCAGCAATACATGGGTCATGCATGTAAGTTCTTTAGCTTCACCCTTTCCTATACTATTCTTAACATCACCCTATTTTGTACCTACTAATTATGCTTCTTAATCCCTGCACCATTTCCCCCATTCTCCCCTTTCCCCATCCCAGCTGATAATCCTCCAAATGATCCTCATATCTATGTTGCTATTCTTATTCTGTTTGCTTAGTTTGTTTCTTTTAGGTTCATTTGTTGATAGTTTATTGTCATTTTAATGTTCATAGTTTTGAATATTTTTCTTAAATAAGTTCCTTTAACATTTCATATAATAATTGCTTAGTGATGATGAACTCCTTTAGTTTTACTTGTCTGGGAAGCACTTTATTTGCCCTTCCATTCTAAATGATAGCTTTGCTGGATAGGTTGTAGGTCCTTGTATTTCAATACTTTGAATACCTCTTGCCAGACCCTTCTTGCCCACAAAGTTCCTTTAAAATCAGCTGACAGTCCTTTAGGAACCCCTTTTTAGGTAACTCTTTTTTTTTCTCTTGCTGCTTTTAAAATTCTCTCTTTATCTTGAACCTTTGGTATTTTAATTATGATGTGTCTTGGTGTGGTCCTCCTTGGGTCTAGCTTGTTTGGGACTCTCTGTGCTTTCTAGACTTGCATGTATATTTCCTTTGCCAAATTAGGAAGTTTTCCTTCATTATTTTTTTACATAAGTTTTCAATTTCTTGCTTTTCCTCTCATTCTGGCATCTCTATGATTCAAACGCTGATATGGTTAAAGTTGACCTGAGGTTTCTAAGCCCTCCTCATATTTTTCAATTTTTGTGTTTTTTAAAATATATATATTATTTATTTATTATTTTTAGAGAGAGGAGAAGGGAGAGAGGCAGAGAGGGAGAGAGACATCAATGTGTGGTTGCCTTTCACCTGCTTCCAGCCATGGACCTGGCTGGAGGTCTGGCTTGAAACCTTGTTATGTGCCCTGACTGGGGAATCAAACCAGTTCCCTTTGGGTTTGCAGGCCAGTGCTTCATCCACTGTGCCATCAGCCAGGACTGTTTATTTCTTCCTTATATTCCAAATCATTGATTTGAACCTCAGCTTCTTCCCTTCACCATTGGTTTTGTGTGGATTTTCCTTCACTTAGCATAGCCTTCACTTCTTCCTTTATGTGTTTCCTGTCCTCAAGCATGTCAAGTCTTTGAGCATTGTTATCACCAGTGTTTTGAACTCTGTGTCTGTTAGTTGTCTATCTCCTTGTCACTTAGTTCTCCCACTGGAATCTTGATCTGCTCCCTCTTTGGGGCCATACTCTGTATCCTCAACTTGACCACATCCTGTGTTTGCATCTGTGTCTTGGGTAGAACTTTTGCACCTGTTACCTTGTAAAGGGCAGAGCCTTACGTATTTGTCAGTACAGGGTGTCAGGTTTCATCTTGTTGTGATGTTATACATGGGGTAGGGGCCTGGGAGGGAACAATGCTGCTTGCTCAGCCCTTGCCCCTATTTTAGGCATTTCACCTGCTTCCTGTATAGGACTGGTGCTCCTCTAACTGTTGCCCTGATAACGGTTCCCAGAGGGGGTGGGTTTTGGATGTTCTAGAACCATGGGTGTTTTCTAAACAAATGGATTCTGCTGAGAGGCTGGCAGTTTCTTTGGCTACTCCAACCCCCACTGGTTTTCATATTCAGAAGCAATGAAGCTTTATTTTCCTTGGAACTGGAATTGTAAGCTGTGCAGTCTGGTCTGGGGTTGGAATTACTCCCCAGGTGTCCCTCCTTTTAAAATGTGTGACTGCTCTTTCCACTGGTTGGCCACAGCCTTGCTGCCTTGTTGCTGCCATTCCTTCCACCACACCTCATTCTCTGCCTGGGTTCTGCCCCTTCTACCTGCCTGGATGAGTATTACTTCTTTATATCTTTGTTGGACTCCCATGCAATTTGATTTTCTAGTAGTTCTGGTTGTTTTAGTTTTGAGGTAAATATAATCACTTTTGTTGTGGAAGGAGGTGAAGTGTTTCTACCTATGCCTCCACCTTGGCCCAATGTGCAAAAGTGATTTTCAGACATCTTGGGACTAACTACAAGTGATGTCTGCTTAGTCATGTTCACAGCAAGGATCTGTTTTTAAAGAAGATCAGAATTCTATGTAACAGAGATTCCATATAATAGAGAATACATCTTTTTCTGTCACTTTGTCTGGAACTGCTGCTAGAGATGTGACCACCACCACCACCTTAGAACCTCTGAGTGTGTGTTGTGTGGATGTGCAGGTGGGTGTGAGATCTTGTTGGAGGTGCAGTTCTCTTATTGCTCCTGGCACCACTGCCCCCTCCCCCCATAACAGCCAGTTGCCAACATTGATTTTTAAGGGTTCAAATCTTTTATTAACTTTCTCTATTTTTTGTTTGTAATTTCATTGACTTCTATTTTAGTTTACTATTTCCTTCACTTTGCCTGTGTTGCAGTTAATTTGCCCTTCTTTTTATAATGTCTTGAGTAGTTATGGACTGAATCATTTTCCCCAAAATTCATATGTTGAAGTCCTAAACCCAAGTACATACATCAGAATGTCACTGTATTTGGAGATATGACCTTTAAAGAGGTAATTAATATAAAGTGAAGTATTTTTTCTTTTGTTGTTGTTTTTTTTTTTGTTTTTTTTTTTTGTTTGTTTTTTTTTAATGCATGGGGGCCTAATATAATATGACTGGTGTCTATATAAGAAGAGAGTAGGGAGCAGACTTAGGAATATTTATTTTTTGGAATTCACTGAAAATTTCCCTGAGGATTAATATATAATACTTATACATGACACAAATGTGAATCCCTGCTTTTTAGTAAAATTTTGTGACATATGTGATTGTAGTTATATTAATTCAATATCTTCATTTTTCTCTTTGGTGACTCTTATCTACAAATTTCAGAAAAATATGTCCTGGGGGTTCCAGCATGATGGCAAAGGAGTAAGTGGAGCTACACCAATCTCTTCCCAGGTCACATCTGGAATTAATTTTTTGAGAAAAAGTCAGCTGGAATTGCCAACAGAACACCATCAGGAAAGAAGTCCTATAACCACAGACAGAACAGAAGAGGCCACTTCATCACAACATGACTGGTAGGAATCTCGGAAACATGAGAAGGCTGGCTGGGCTCCCACCAGAGACAGCAAACAAAGGGATGGAACTGGGGGCTCCACCTGAGAAGGGTGGGTTCTGGTCTCCCAGCTGGGTTTCCCAGCCTACAGCAACATGGAAGAGAGTAGAGAGCATACAGCTGAGAAGGGGAGAAAGCCATGGAGTTTGCTGGCCTGAAAGAGCTCTGGAGACAGAGAACTACTAGGGTGATGACAATGAAAATACATTGGCACTCACCTACCCTGGGTTCCAGCAGAGGGAGGGCAGAGAGGACTAGCGACACAGAGACACATGGGGAGAGTATGCAGTGGTGGCTTGGAGGAGAGAAATGGGGAGGCATCTGTGGAGATCCTGGTACTGACTCATCACCCACTGGATAGGCTGCGCTGAGTCCTCATAACCCCGCCCACTGGAAGCATTCTGCCCCACCCAGCGATGCCTGGTGCCTGAGCATGGTGCTTGACCACAATTCTTTGATTTGCATTTAAATAAACCTCTCCTGCCCTGCCTTATCTGAGCATAAATACAATAGTTGGCACCTGAAGAGATATCTCTTGCCCAGCAGTGCCTGGGCCTGGCAGCTGATTACGAACTCTCTGACTTACAGCTGGGTTGGTCAGTCAGCCCTGCACAGCATCATGTAAGCCTGGTGGCTGATTGTGGATTCATTGCTTTACAACTAAGTCAGTCTTTTTCACCCAGCAGTGCCTGGACCTGGTGGCTGATTACAATCTCTCTGACTTACAGCTAGGTCAGACAGTCAGCCCCACACAGTGGCAAGTGAGCCTGGTGGATGATTGTGGATTCACTGGTGCACAACTGAGGTGGTTTGTCCTGCCATGTGGCCCCTGGGCCTGGCAACTGATCACAAACCCATTGAATTACATATGAAACTTTCAGTCTAGCCCAGTGGACCTTTACATGGCAGCTGATCACAGATTCATTGGATTACAGTTCAAACTTGCTGTCTAGTCCAGCAGCTCCTGAGCCTGGTGGCTGATCACAGGTTTGATTACAATTGGATCTTGCTGCCTAGCCCAAGCCTGGTGGCTTATCACAGATTCATTGATTTACATCTGAATCTGTCCCACCAAACTGCACCTGAGCTGATGGCGGATCCATTGGATTACAATTGAACCTCTCTGTATAGCCCAGCAGGGCTTGAGTTTGGTAGCTGATTTATTGATTTACAGCTGAAGTGGTCTATCACCCCAAGCTGCATCTAAGCCTGGTGGTGGATCACAGACCAACAGGATTACAACTAAATCAATCCTTCCAGCCTAGCAGTTCCTTAAACTGGCAGCTGATCAGAGGCTGATTGGATTACAATGAAACCTAAAAATGGGGATAAAAAGAAACAGTCCATCACCAAAAGGAAAGAAGGAATCCCCAGAAAGATCACTGAATGAAGCACAGGCAAGCAAACTATCAGATATGGAATTCAAAATACTGATGATAGAAAAGCTCAATGAGCTCAGCCAGATCAAAGAAACCTACAAACAACTCCAGGGGAACTATAGAGAACTACAGGGAAGCTACAAGGAACTTATTGAGAACTACAACAGCTTTAAAAAGGACTTAGAAACTATCGGTAAGAGCCAGGAGGAAAGGAAGAATACAATTTCTGAATTGAAGAATACATTAGAAGGAATCAACAGTAGGCTAGAGAAAGCAGAGGATCAGATCAGCAAGCTGGAGGACAACATAGAAAAATATTCCAGGACAGTGCAACAGAATGAAAAAATGCTGAACAAGAATGAAGAGGTTATAAGAGAGCTGCAGGACAACATGAAATGCAATAATTTTCATATCATATCTCTACTTCTACCAGAAGTAGAGAAAGAAGGAAAAGAAAACCTGTTCAAAAATTAATGATAGAAAATTTCCCTAACATGATGAATGAAAATGTTACTCCAGTTCAGGAACCACAAAGGGTCCCAATGAAGATGACTCCGAAAAGACCCACTCCAAGACACATTATCATTGAAATGGCAAATTTCAAAGACAAAGATAGTATCCTAAAAGCATCAAGAGAGAAACAGCAAATAACATATAAGGGGGCTTCAATAAGGTTATCAAATGTTTATTCAACAGAAGCAATACAAGCCAGAAGGGAATGGCAAAAAATATTTCAAGTATTGGGAAACAAAGGCCTGCAACCAAGAATATTCCATCCAGTAAGGCTCTCATTCAAAATGGAAGGAAAAATAAAAAGATTCCAAGACAAAAGAAGACTAAAAGAATACATCTCTACCAAAGCAGCATTGCATGAATTGCTAAAGGATCTGCTTTTAAAAAAAGAAAAAAGAAAAAGAGAGACAGAGAGGAACAAAGGTACAAAAGAAGAAAATGACAATAAATATCAATCAATAATAACCTTAAATGTAAATGGATTAAATACACCAATCACAAGACAAAGGGTAACTGAATGGATAAGAAAACATGACCCACATAAATGCTGTCTTCAAGAGAACCAACTCAGAACAAAAGATCAACACAGATTGAAAGTGAAGGGATGAACAAATATATATCAAGCAAATGGATGTGAAAAAAAGGCTGGAGTAGCAATACTTATTTCAGACAAAATAGATTTTATGATGAAGGCCAGAAAAAGAGACAAAGAAGGACTTTTCATAATACTTCGGGGAACAATCCATCAAGAAGAAATAACTCTGGTAAACATATGCACCCAACATAGGACCTCCCAAATATATAAGGCAACTCTGGAGGACTTCAAGAAGGATATGAACAGCAACACACAAATAGTAAGGGATTTTAATACTCCATTGTCAACACTGGACAGATCTTCCAAAGAAAAAAATGCCAAGGATATTGTGGCATTGAACAATACTCTAGAGGAAATGCACCTAACTGATATATACAGAACCTTTCACCCCAAAGGAGCAAAATACACATTCTTTTCAAGTTCACATGGAACATTCTCAAAGATAGACCACATGGTATATCACAAGACAAGCCTCCACAAATACTGAAAAATTGAAATCATACCAAGCATCTTCTCAGATCACAATGACTTGAAACTAGAAACCAACCTCAAGGGAAAAAAACAAAAAAACATTCTAACTCATGGGGTTCTCAATAACACGACTTTAAATAAGGAATGGGTAAATAGTAAGATCAAAGATGAAATCAAAAAATTTCTGGAAACAAATGACAATGAATACACAAAAGCCCAAAACCTACAGGACACAGAAAAGGCAGTCATCACAGGGGAGTTCATAGCAATACAGGCCTACCAAAAAAAGATAGAAGAAGCTTATACAAATAACCTAACCATAAAGCTGCAAGAACTAGAGGAGCAACAACAAACAAAGCCCAGAGCAAGTAGAAGGAAAGAAATCATCAAGAGCAGAGAAGACTTAATTAACTTAGAGACTAAAACTACAATAGGAAGAATCAATAAGTCCAGAAGCTGGTTCTTTGAAAAAAAAAAAAACAAAATGACAAGTCTTTCACCTGACTCATCAAGAAAAATAGAGCACCCAAATAAACAGAATCAGAACTGACAGAGGAGAAATCACAACTGATACTTCAGAAATACAAAAGGTTGTAAGAAATTACTACAAACAATAAATATGACAACCTGGATGAAATGGACACATTTCTCGAAATGTATAATCTACCAAAACTGAACCCAGAAGAAGCAGAAACCCTGAATAGGCCAATAACAGCTAGTGAAATTGAAGAAGTAATCCAAAATCTCCCAAAGCACAAGAGCCATGGCCCTGATGGCTAAACAGGTGAATTCTACCAAACATTTAGAGAAGAACTAACTTCTACCCTTCTCAACCTATTCCAAAACATCCAAAAAGAGGGATGACTCCCAAACTCTTTCTATGAGGCCAATATTATTCTAATCCTAAAAACCAGATTAAGACAAAACTAAGAAAGAAAACTATAGACCAATATCTCTGATGAACATAGATGCTAAGATTCTCTACAAAATATTGGCCATCCAGATCCAGCAATACATTGCAAAGATCATATACCATGACCAAGTGAGTTTCATCCCAGGAATGCAAAAATGGTACAACATTTCCAAGCCAATAAATGTAATACATGACATCAAGACGAAAAACATATGACCATATCAATAAATGCTAAAAAGCATTTGATAAAGGACAACAATCATTTATGAAAAAAATACTCAGCAAAATGGAAATAGAGAGAGCAGACCTCAACATCATAAAGGCCATCTATGAGAAACCTGAAGCCAACATCATACTTAATGGGCAAAAACTAAGAGCTTTCCCCCTAAGATCAGGAACAAAACAAGGCTGTCCACTTTCTCTACTTCTGTTCAACATCATTTTGGAAGTTCCAGCCATAGCTGTCAGAAAAGAAAAAAGAATCAAAGGTATCCAAATTGGAAAGGAGAAAGTCAAACTGTCATTATTTGCAGATGACATGATAGTGTACATACAAAACCTGATAGACTCCACCAAAAACTTACTCATCCTAATAAACAAATTTAGCAAAATAGTTGGCTATAAAGTCAATATTCAGAAATCAAAAGAATTCTTGTATACCAATAATGAAATGCCTGAGATAGATGCTTTGAAACAAATCCCATTTACAATAAGAACAAGAAAAAGAAAGTACTTAAGTTTATTCCTAACGTAATAACTTAACCAAGGAGGTAAAAGACCTATACTCAGAAAACTACAAAACACTGAAGAAAGAAATTAAGGAAGATACACATAAATGGAAACATATATCATGTTCATGGATGGGAAGAACTATCATTAAAATGTCCATAATACCAAAAGCAATCCATAGATTCAATGCAATCCCAATTAAAATACCAATGGCATATTTCACAGACCTAGAAAAAAAGCTTTCAAAAATTCACATGAAGCCAAAAAATCCCACAAATTAGCCACAGCAATCTAGAGAAAGAACAAGGTAGGAGGAATCACAATACCAGACACCAAACTATACTACAAGGCTGCTGTAATCAAAACAGTCTCTTACTGGCATAAGAATAGACATATAGATCAATGGAACAGAATAGAGAACCCAGAAATAAACCCAGGATTATGGCCAATTAATATTCAACAAAGTGGGAAGGGACATAAAATGGAGTGAAAATAGCCTCCTCAAGAAGTGGTGTTGGGGAAATTGGACAGCAATATGCAAAAAATAAAAATAAAAATAAAACTAGACCACTAACTTCCATCATACACTAGAATAAACTCAAGATGAATAAAGGACTTAAATATAAGCAGTGCCACCATAAAGGTCCTGGAGAAAAATATAGGAAGTAAAATTTTAGATATCCTATGCAGAAATATGTTTACTGATACTTCTCCAAGGGCAGAAGAAATCGAATAACAAATAAACAAATGGAACTTTATCAAATTGAAGTTTCTGTTCAGCTAAAGAAAACACCAACAAAATTAAAAGGGAACCAACTGTATGGGAAAACATATTTGCCAATGATACCTCAGACAAGGGTTTGATTTCCAAAATGTATAAAGAACTTATGTGACTCAACACCAGGGAGACAGATAGCCCAATTTAAAAATGGGCAAAGGACCTGAGTACACAACTCTCTGAGGAAGACGTATAAAGTGTTCATAGGCATATAAAGGAATGCTCAACATCACTAGCCATCAGAAAGATGCATCAGAGAGATGCAACCACAATAAGATACCACCTCACACCTGTCAGAATGACAATCATCAACAAATCAACAAACAAGTGTTGGCAAGGGTATGGGGTAAAGGGAACTCTGGTGCACTGTTGGTGGGAATGCAGGCTGGTGCAGCCACTATCGAAAACAGTATGGACTTTTCTTAAAAATCTAAAAATGGGGGAGATCTAGGATGGCGACATAGTAGAGAGCAGTGCTGAAGGAATTCTTGAGTAGCAGAGCAGCTGGAGGACAGGATAGGGAACACAAGATGTCTGCAGGTCCCTAAGAATTGGAGCAGTAAGCATCTGGACAGAGGAGTGTAGAGACTAGAGGCTGCAGATACCTACAGGGGAGCAGGTGAGACAATTCCAAACCAGACAGTGGGCCAAGGTCAGCTCTGGGCAGTGGCAGCTCTACCCAGAGGGGTGTCTCTAACTGAAGCCAGCTCCAGGCTCCCTGGCAACTAGATATCTGAGCAGTGAAGTGTAGGCAGTGAGGGCAAACACCAGAGGGAACAAGGAATTGAACTCCTGCAGAGGAGGAAATGTGTGAAAGCCTTGCTCTGGCAACAGAGAGAGGAAGCTCCTCACTGGGCCAGAGACAAAGGAGAAGAGACTTGCAGGGAGCAGGAGTAGGAAAGCAGAGAAGTGCACCAGCCAGAGTGGCAAGAGGGCCAAAAATGGTGCTGCTGCACCACCGGGGAAAGAACAGCTTGAATCCCCTGCAAGGGGGTGAGCCTGGGCCCAGCCCCAGCCCTAGCCCCAGCTCCAGCCCCATGCACCCACACCTGCCCACAGGCCAGGAACTTGCAGCTGGGGCAACTGACCCACCCATTGCAGGTAACAAAGGCAGTGCTGGTACACTCTTGGGAGCTGGGCGTGCATCACAGAAGCAGCATGAAAGACTCCTCAGACAGCTGAACTGCCTAGAGGGCTGGCCCTCGCAGGAGGCAGCCGGGCACTATTGTTGGATCCTGGGCACAGTTGGTGGACCAGGGCTGTCTTCTCTGGGAGTTGCAGGGGTAAGGCCAGTCATCACAGGAGCCAGTGAGGTTGCAGGCCACCCTGCAGGGGTGCCAGGTGCCCATGGCAGGCAGGAACCTCCTCCAGGAGCTGGAGGGGGAGGAGCAGCTATAGACATCATGGAGCACCCTGCTGGACTTCAAATGGAAGCAGAGAAGGAAGGGCCCCAGAACACAGTCAGCCCTGAAACCTGGCTAGGCAACTGGAGGCCAAGCCTACCTGAGGGTTGACACTCAGAATCAGCCCTGACTGTGACAGTCATAGGCCTTGCCACTCCAAGACCACCCAGCTAGACTGTAGACTGCAGAGACCTGGCCAAGAAAAAGAGGCAGACTCAGGAAATGGACCACTGCTAATCTCAAGCACCTAAGTTATACCAAGAGCTACATGAACTATTAATCCCTAACATATCCTTTTCAAAAGTTACTTCCAAGCCTCACAATTAGTGCATTTTAAGTAAATACTGTTTAAACCATAGTTTATCACAACTCACATATTTTTAATCCTCCCCTATCTCAATCCATCTAAATACCAAGACCCTCCCCCTACTCTTGATTTAAAGTCTACTCACTCTCTGGCTATAACACATTCCCAGTCCTCAATCTAAGTATTCCTCCCCTACCCAGCCACCTAAACCCTTTCTTTATTCTTTTTTTTTTTTTTTCCTGCTAAAATCCCATAGGTCCTGGCCCCACCTGGACCAATCAAGGATCATTAAGGGTGAGCATCCACCTAAACCCTTTCTTCTTCTTCTTATTTTTATTTTTATTTTGCTAAAAGCCCACAGATCCTGGTTTCACCTGGACCAATCAGGGATCATTAAGGGTGAATGAGGAGGCAGATGCGGCAACTATATACATAGGCTTCCACTGTTCACTAATACTTGAGGCTTTTTGATTCTTCCTCTCCTCCATTCTATAGAATAGAAAAGTTGGTATTCTCTCTCATATCCCTGCTATCTTTGCTATTCCTCAGCACCCTTCAAAACTATCTATACTTTAGTCAACTTAATCATTTTTTCCCCTCGTACAACAGTCTTAATATATCTACATCCCTATCAAGACTGGCTCAATTGAGCTGAGGGTGTGATTAAGAGTGGGGATCACCTTGGAGGGTTTGGGTATATAGTTACATTCATAGGAGTCCAAAGGGGAAATAAAAGAAATATCTCTGAAGGTATGGCTATTTTGCCTGGACTGGTGGTTCTGCTTTAGGAGCAGCTCAAAAAACGTGTATGACAAAGGATAGGAGTGTCTCACAATCAGCCAACTGGAAGGAAAGGAGTAACATACACAACTAATCCAGAATACAACCAGACAGCCCAAGTTAAGGACATAAAGGCCACCCCAATAGCAACAAGTGGAGAAAATCTAGGACACTACAACAATGAACTCCACAAATCTCCTAACAAAGAAGGGTGCTTAACAAAGGCAAGGAAGCAAAGCAGATTAATCCAAGGGAAAAAATAAAATTAAAAAAAATAAATAAATAAATAAAAAAACAAGCAGAAACAGATACTCAAAATGGGGGGAAAAAGAATCAGTCCATTACCAAAAGGAAAGCAAGAATCCCCAGAAAGATCACCAAATGAAACAGAGGCACACGATATATCAGATAAGGAATTCAAAAGAATGATGATAGAGAAGCTCACCGAGCTCAGCCAGCTCAAAGAAAACTATAAACAACCCCAGGAAAGATACAAGGAACTTACTGACAGCTACACCAGCATCAAAAAGAACATGGAAACTGTCAGTCAGAACCAGGAGGAAATGAAGAATACAATTTCTGAATTGAAGAAAATCAGTAGAAGGAATGAACAGTAGGCTAAGGAAGCAGAGGACCAGATCAGCGAGTTGGAGGACAATGTAGACAAATACTCCAAGACAGAACAAGAGAATGAAAAAAGGCTGAACAAGATTGAAGAGGGTTTAAGAGAACTGCAGGACAACATGAAACATAATAACATCCGTATCATAGGGATACCAGAAGGAGAAGAGAAATAAGAAATGGAAAACCTGTTCAAAAAAGTAATGATAGAAAATTTCACTAACATGATGAGTGAAAACATTACTCAAGTTTGGGAAGCACAGAGGTTCCCAATGAAGATCAACTCAAACACACCCACTCCAAGGCACATTATAATTAAAATGGCAAATTTCAAAGACAAAGAGAAAATGCTAAAAACATAAGAGAGAAATGACAAATAACATATAAGGGGGCTCCAATAAGGCTATCAAATGATTATTCAACAGAAAGAATTCAAGCCAGTAGGGAATGGCAAAAAGTATTCCAAGTAATGGTAAACAAAGGCCTGCAACCAAGAATACTCTACCCAGCAAGGCTCTCATTCAAGATGGAAGGAGAAATAAAGAGTTTCACAAACACAAGAAGACTAAAAGAATATATCTTTACCAAACCAGCATTTCAAGAAATGCTAAAGGGTCTGTTTTAAAAATAAATAAATAAATAAAATGAAAAAACAGAGAAAGCCAAAGAGGAATACAGTTACAGTCAAAAAATGGCAATGAATATGTATCAATCAATAATAACCTTAAATATAAATGGATTAAATGTACCAATCAAAAGACATAAGGTGGCCAAATTGATAAGAAAACATGACCCACGTATATGCCGTCTTTAAGAGACCCACCTCAGAACAAAAGATCGACACAGATTCAGAGCTGAGGAATGGCAAAATATATATCAAACAAATGAACAAGAAAAAAAAAGCTGGAGTAGCAATACTGATTTCAGACAAAATAGATTTTACAATGAAGACCATAAAAAGAGATAAAGAAGGACATTTCATAATACTTAAGGGAACAATCAATCAAGAAGAAACAACTCTGGTAAACATATACACACCCAACATAGGAGCTCTGAAACATATAAGGAAAATCTTGGAGGACTTTAAGAAAGATTTAGACAGCAAAACACCAATAGTAGGGGATTTTAATACCCCACTATCAACAATGGACAGATCTTCCAAACAAAAATCCCCAAAGATGTTGTGGCATTGAACAACACTCTAGAGGAAATGGACCTAACTGATGTATACAGAGTCTTTGACCCCAAAGAAGCAAAATACACATTCTTTTCAAATGCACATGGATCATTCTCCAAGATAGAACACATGGTATGTCACAAGAAAAGCCTCCACAAATACAAGAAAGTTGAAGTCATACAAAGCATCTTCTCAGATCACAATGGCTTGAAACTAGAAACCAATCTCAAGGGAAAAAACCAAAAATACTCTAATTCATGGAGATTGAATAACATCCTTTTAAGTAATGAATAGGTTAACTGTGAGATCAAAGATGAAAACACAAAGTTTCTGTAAACAAAAAACAATGAACACACAACAGCCCAAAACCTATGGGATACAGCAAAGGCAGTTCTCAGAGGGAAATTTATAACAATACGGGCCTACATAAAAAGGTCACAAGAAGTTTATAAAAACAGCCTAACCATAAATCTGTAAGAACTAGAGGAGCAACAACAAACAAAGCCCAGAGCAAGTAGAAGGAAGGATATCATCAAGATCAGAGCAGAACTAAATAACTCAGAGATTCCAATTACAATTCAAAGAATCAACAGGTCCAGGAGCTGGTTCTTTGGAAAAAAAAAAGAGAAAGAGAGGGCCCAAATAAATAGAATTAGAACTGACAGGGAAGACATCACAACTGATACCTCAGAAATACAAAAGATTGTAAGAAATTACTACAAACAACTATATGACAAAAAATATGACAACCTGGATGAAATGGACATATTTCTGGAAATGTATAATTTACCAAAACTGAACCCAGAAGAAGCAGAAAGCCTGAATAGGCCAATAACAACTAGTGAAATTAAAGAAATAATCCAAAATCTCCTAAAGCACAAAAGCCCTGGATCAGATGGGTACACAGGTGAATTTTACCATACATTTTTGTTTTCTTTCTAAAGATTTTTTTTTAATTTTATTGCTGTTGTATTACATCCATCCCCTTTTTGCTCCCCTCTCTCCCCTTCCCCACCCACCCATTTCCCCAAAGTCAATCCTGCCTGTTGTCCATGTCCATGGTTCCTTTATACTAAGTTCTTGTCTAAGCTGCTCCCCTTCTGTGCCCCTGCCTCCCCTTGCAAAGGTTTGGAGTTCCTTCTTTCACAACAACATGGATGAAACTGGAGAGTATTATGCTTAGTGAAATAAGCCAGTCAGTGAAGGACAGATACCACATGATCTCACCCATTACGGGACAATAATGAACAAAACTAACAACAAGCAAAACAGATCTAGATATATGAATACAGTGAATAGGTCTTCAGTGGTCAGGGGAAGGGGGTTGGGGGGAGGCGGAGGAAGAGGCAAGGAAGGGGAGCAGTTTCCACAAGAACCTAGTATAAAGGAACGATGAACATGGACACAGGTGGGGTTGACTTTGAGGGGAAATGGGTGGGTGGGGAGGGGGACAGAGGGGAGCAAAAAGGACATGGATGTAATACAACAACAAAAAAATTAAATTAAAAAGAAAAACTAAAAATTGAACTGCCTTTTGATCCAGCAATTCCACTACTAGCATTATACCTGAAAAACCCAGAAACACCAATTCATAAGAACCTATGTACACCTATGTTCATACCAGCGCTATTTAAAATAGCTAAGTGCTGGAAACAACCTAAGTGCCCATCAGTGGATGAATGGATCAAAAAACTTTGGTACATTTACACAATGGAATACTACATAGCAGAAAGAAAGAAGGAACTCCTTCTCTTTGCAACTACATGGATGGGACTGGGGAGTACCGTGCTTAATGAAATAAACCAGTCAGTTAAAGACAAATACCATATGATCTCACCCATTACAGTATACTAATGAACAAAACAAGCAAACAAGCAAAACAGAACCAGATACATAAATACAATGAGTAGACCTTCAGTGGGCAGAGGGGTGAGGGAAATAGGGAGTTGGGTCAGGAGGCAAAGAAGGGGAGCGAAGCAATTTAGTCAAGGAACTAGCATGGAAGAACTATGGACATAGACAACAAGTGGGATTGACTGTGGGTGAGAGTGGGTTGATTGGGAAGGGGACAGAGGAGAGTAAAAGGGAATGGATGTAATACAACAAGAAAATTAAAAAATGTAAAGCAATGTAGACTTAAAACCTGTATGATCCTATTAACCAATGCCATCCAGAGAAATTTAATTTAAAAATAAAAGTAGGTGGACTAAGAAAATTGTGGTAGAGTAGCTAGCCACTCTCTCTACTTGTTCCCAATCTGAAATGAATGAATGAGAAAGCAGAGTGTGAGTGAATGAAAGTTGTGGCAAGTTTGTGCAAATAATGTCCAGAATGCTCGGACTGCACAGGATCCCAGTTTCTGAGTGAAGTCACAGGGGCTACCCTGCCCAGCACTTCTGGCTGCACCGTGTAGGTGCAGCTTAATTCTGGATCAAATTAACCAGGAACTGGCAGGGTAAGGAGTGTAGCTGAGTGACTCAGACTCTAAAACACTGAAAAACTGGGTTGTTGCCATAGCTGCACTTTTTAGCTGGGAAGAATTATATGAGGGAGATTGGATAAAACTTCCCCAAATTTGGGAACACATTGACCAGCCTTGACCATGAGAGACTAAATTTTTTAAATGGGGTGTGTAAGAATAAAGCACCATTCAGGGCTCTGTTCCACACAGAAGGGACCACACAGGGACTTTTCTGGAAGGAAGGTGGAGGAGAGTCCAGAGATTTGGCAGAGATTCTGGGCACAGAGCCTAGGTATGTACCTCTGTGCCCTGACACAGCAGCTCTTCTATAAGACAGGGGTGGCAGTGAGAGGGTCACAGAGAGAGACTTAGAGACTTTTTGGGAAGACACACAAGATTGCTTTAGCATCCACCTTCCCTGGGTCTCATTCAATGGAGATAGATGGAATAGAAATGCTTAGGGAGAGTTTGGGGCAGTGGTGTTAGGGAGAGAGGGCTGGGGCAGCAGAGGACAGAAACCTAGTGCTGACTCATACCCTGGGATGCAGAAGGCATTCTTCATGCAGACCACTCCCCTCCAAGTGACATCAGCCTAATGGAAAGCAACCGCTCTGCCTACAGGAATTGCCAAAATGCTTAAGCCTGATTGCAGATTACAGAGTGACTTGATTAATGAAGAGAGACTGACAAAGAAAGTAGAACACTGCTAGTTGCAAACAGGCTGCCTAGGCCCAAAGTGGGGCATGACCTGACATCACAAGGGGCAAATAGAAAGAGAAGAAAGGGGTAAATACTAGATATTATGAAGATTAATTCCACTGCAGTCTTCTACAGGAGTTATTAGTCTCTAGCATATTCTTTTAACATTCCTCCCAATTAGTGCATTTTAAGTAACTGGTTTCTATATAATAATGTATCTCAAATCTCATATTTTGCACCACCCTTCTTTTACTCCATTATACCACCTGATTCCCAATTCTTATTTTTGTTTTAAATTTAATCTTCTCTACAGCTGTGACACATTTCCAATATCCAGCCTAACTATTTCTCCCCTGCCCAGCCTCTCAAAACCATTTTGTGTCAGTAGTCACCAGACATTCTTTTTCCTATTCATAAAATACACTTGTTCTCTGTTCACCATGATTTATCTGTGTCCATTGTGGATAGGGAGATAATTGTGGCATTTTTAGCAAACTTGTTAATTGATCTTCACTATTCTGATATTTCAAATCTCAAAATTCACCATTCTGCTCTCCTCTTCCATTTATACCTTTCTCCAGCCCTTTCCTACTTCCATTTCAAATTTCAGTTTTCCCCTGTCTTAGCCTGTGTCTAATTCCTCATTCTAACTAAGTATTCCTCCTCCCTATATCATCTGAAAATCACTTCCTGTTCCTCTAGACATCTGTTAAGCTTCTTTTTCTTTTTTACCTCATACTATCCTCTCACCTATATTAATCTTAGCTATAGTTTGTTGATAGTGCCATGGTGAAACTTTTTCACTAATTTAGTTTCTATTTTCTTCTAACTCATCTTCATTGTTATTTTTATGTGTGTGTGTTTGTTCTCTCACACAATATATACATGTATACATGTATAATAACTTCTGGTTAGTCTTAACACTGTATGTTTGCCCTCTCTTACTTCATTCTGATTCTTCTCCCCTACCCCTTTTCTATATAAGATGTAAAGTCTGCTGTATTTCTCTCATTGCCTTGCCCCCTCTTGCTACCATCATTGCTACTCCCTCTCACTTCTCAAAAATCAGTTATATTTCCATTAGTCAATTTATTTGTTTTTCTTTTCTTATAATAGTATTAATCTCCTTATATCCTTATTAATACTGGTCACTTGCAGTTGAAAGTGTGATTGAGGGTGCAGGTTATTTTGAGGGTGTGGGTATTTTCCCTGGATTGGTGGTTCTGTTTTAGTAGCAACTCAATAACAGTATATGAAACATGGTGGGTTAAGTGACTCTCAATCAACTAACTGCAAAGAAGTACCCACCAAAGAGAAATACATCATCCAAATGCAAAATACAACCAAACAGCCCAAATAAATGGCATAAAGAGCATTCTAAGAGCAGCAAGTTGAGGAAATATAGGAGATTGCACCACTGAATCCCACAGAACTCCTACCATGGAAGGTCATACCATGAAGTCAAAGCAAAAATATCCACAGCAATCTTGAGAGAAAAAGAACAAAGTAGGAGAAATCAGAATGCTGATACCAAACTATATTACAAGGCCACTGTAATCAAAACAGTCTGGTACTGGCTTAAGAATACACATATAGATCAATGGAACAGAAGAGAGGCCAGAAATAAACTCAGGTCTCTTTGGTCAGTCAATATTCAACAAGCTGAGAAGGAGCATAAAATGGAGCGAAAATAGCCTCTTCAACAAGTGGTGTTGGGAGAACTAGGCAGGGACATGCCAACAAGTGAAACTAGACCACCAACATGAACCATATACCAGAATAACTTCAAGAGAGGTGAAAGACTTAAACATAAGTTGTACCATCATAAAAGCTTTAGAGGAAAACATAGGCAGTAAAATTTCAGATATCCCATGCAGCAATATTTTCACTGATATTTTCCCTAGAGTAAGGGAAATAACAGAACAAATAAACAAATGGGACTGCATCAGAAAAAAATGTTTCTGCTCAGCTAAAGAAAATATCAGCAAAATGAAAAGGAAACCATCATTATGGGGAAACATATTGCCAATGATACCTTGAACGAGGGTTCGATTCCCAAAATATAAAAGAGCTTATAAGATTCAACACCAGAAAGACAGACACCTCAATTTTAAAAATGATCAGAGGACCTGAACAGACACTTCTCTGAGGAGGACATACAAAGGGTCCATAGGCATATGAAAAGATGCTCAACATCACTAACCATCAGGGAGATGCAAATTAAAACCACAACAAGATACCACCTCACACAGGTCAGAATGGCCATCATTAACAAATCAACAAATAACAAGTGCTGGTGAGGATATGGAGAAAAGGGAACCCTAGTGCACTGTTGGTGGGAATGCAGACTGGTGCTGCCACTATGGAAAACAGTAAGGAACTTCCTCAGAAAACTAAAAATAGAACTGCCTCATAATCCAGTGATTCCACTGCTAGGATTATACATAAAGAACCCTGAAACACCAATTCAGAAAAACCTATGCACCCCTATGTTCATAGCAGTGCTATTTACAATAACCAAATGCTGGAAATAGCCTAAGTGCCCATCAGTGGACTAGTGGATAAAAAAAATGTGGGTACATTTACACAATGGCATATTATGCATCAGAAAGAAAGAAGGAAGTCCTACCATTTGCCATAGCGTGGATAGAATTGCAGAGTATCATACTAAGTGAAATAAGCTAGTCAGTGAAAGACAAATACCATATGATCTCACTTAATCAGGAAACTAATGAACAAAACAAACATAAGCAGAACAGCCAAGACATGGGGTGGGGGGTCGGGGGAGAAGCAGAATGACAATGACCAGGAGGGAAGGGGAGAAGAGGGAAAGTAGGGGAAAGTTTTAGTTGAGGAGCTCATGTATAAGACCCATGGACAAGGACAACAAGGTAGGGATTGACTGTGGGAGAGGGCATGGGGAGGGTGGGGCAGGGGAAAGCAATGGAGGAAAAATGAAACAATTGTAATACAACAATAAATAAATTAAAAAAATAAAGCACAAGTGACCAAAATGTAGATGAACTGGACTTCCTCAAAATTGAAAGCTTTTGTACTATAAAAGGCACTATCAAGAAAGTAAACATGACAACCCATAGGATAGAATATTTACAAATCATATATATGATAAGAGCCAGGTATCTAGAATATATAAAGAACTCTAACAACTCAATAATAAAAAGGCAAATTTTATTTTATCTGAATAAGTGTGTATCTAAATAAACATTTCTTCAAAGAATATATGCAAATAACCAACAAGCAAATGAAAACATACTCAACATCATTAGCCAGCAGGGAACTACAAATCAAAACCATACTGAGATACATATTCACATTTATTAGAATGGCTATAGTCAAAAAATCAAGTAGCAGGTATTGGCAAGGATATGGAGAAATCATACCCTCATACACTGTTGTTTGGAATGTACATGGTTCAGCTGCTTTGGGAAACAGTGTGGTAGTTTCTCAAACTATTAATATTTTTACTATATGACCCAGCAATTCCATTCCTAGGTATTTACCCAGAGAATTGAAATATAATTCCACATAAAAATGTACATGGATGTTTATCAGCAGCATTTTTCATAATAGACAAAAAGTGGAAAGTATCTAAAAGTACTTCAACTAATAAATGGGTAAACAAATCCTATTCATACAATGGAATATTATTTGTACATAAAAATGAATGAAGTACTGATTGATACATGCTACAATATATACAGGGTATATGTGATCAATTGGCAAAATTTAGTAAAATAAACAACATACCACAAAAGTGTTATATTTTGAAATAAATTTATTCTTATATGTAAATACATAAACATAATTATTATTTTTAAAATTATTCCAGAAAGTCTCCATTTGCTGTAATAGTAGACTCGAATCGACTTTGGAATCTTGAGCACACTTTCATTAACTTTTCTTTATCCATGAACATTATAATGTTTTCAATCTTAGCTTTAACAGTCTCTTTATTGGAATGAGACTGTTTAGTAACTTCTCTCTCACAAATTTTCCATACATAATAGTTTAAAGGATTTTCATCTGGTGAACTAGGCGGCCAGATTTCCTTCGACCAGAATTCAGGAACATCGACACTGAGAAATTCTTGCACCTTCTTGGTGTTACGTGTTGGTGCACCATCTTGTTGGAAGATAAAATAATGTCCAGGGCTCTCCAAGATGGCGACAGAGTAGAGAGCAGTGCTGATGGTGTTCTCAAGTACCAAAGCAGCTAGAGGACAGGATAAGGAATGTGAGACGTCTTCAGGACCCTAGGAATTGGAACGGGCAGCATCTGGACACAGGGGAACACAACCCAGATGCAGAGGAGGCCAGCAGGACAGTAGCCCTCAGGTCCAGGCTCCATCTGGGCCAGTCAAGGATTATTAAGGGTGAACAGCCATCTAAACCCTTTCTTGTTATTATTATTATCATTTTTATTTCTTTTTGCCTTTTGCAATTTTTTTGTTTTGTTTCGTTTTGTTTTTTTTTGTTTGGTTGGTTGGTTTGGTTTGGTATTTTGTTTTTGTTTTTTTGTGTGTGTATGTTTTTGTTTTTTGTTTTTGTTTTTGTTTCAGCTAAAAGCCCACAGGCCCAGAATACAACCAGACAGCCCAAATAAAGGACACACCAAAAACAGCAAGGGGAGAAAATCTGGGAGATGGCAACATTGAACTCTACAAATATCTTATCACAGAAGGGAGCTCAACTAAGGCAAGGAAGCAAAGCAGGTTAACCCAAGGAAAGAACAAAAATAAACAAATAAAGAGCAAGCAAGAACAGACACCCAAAATGGCGAAAAACAGAATCAGTCCATCACCAAAAGAAAAGGAAGAATCCCCAGAAAAAACACAAAATGAAACAGAGGCACCTGGAATATCAGATCAGGAATTCAAAAGAATGATGATAGAGAAGCTCAGTGAGCTCAGCGACATCAAAGAAAACTGTAAACAACTCCAGGAGAACTACAAACAACTCCAGGGAAATTACAAAGAACTCCAGGGAAATTACAAAGAACTCCAGGGGAATTACAAAGAACTCCAGGGAAATTACAAAGAACTCCAGGGAAGTTACAAGGAACTTACTGAGAACTACAACAGCATGAAAAAGGACAAGGAAACTATCAATAAGTGCCAGGAGGAAATGAAGAATACAATTTCTGAATTGAAGAATATAGTAGAAGGAATCAACAGTAGGCTAGAGGAAGCAGAGGACCGGATCAGCGAGTTGGAGGATAATGTAGACAAATACTCCAAGACAGTACAAGAGAATCAAAAAAGGCTGAACAAGACTGAGGAGGGTTTAAGAGAGCTGCAGGACAACATGAAACGTAACAACATCTGTATCATAGGGATACCAGAAGGAGAAGAGAAACAAGGAATGGAAAACCTGTTCAAAAAAGTCATGATA